>PVKP010017020.1:0-46978 GCA_004027715.1 Plecturocebus donacophilus
AAAAAAAAAAATCTGGGGGTAAAAATGCACCTGGAAACTTTACATATGCCACACACTCATTTGAATTTAATAGGTCATCAAGCTTCTGATCTAGAAATATCTTTGGGATCGGGTATTTTAACACCCCCTCCTCCTCTGGGATCTTGGAGCAGCTGTTGTTCCCCCCAAACAGCCTGTTAATGTGGATTTGTGTTTTAAATTACTACTTTGTTCTAATGATAAATGAGCTAGTTAATTCCATGAACTGAAAAGCCTGTTCGAGAACAACAGCATGTAAGATCTTCAAATCTTTCTGTAGGAGAACAGCTCACCATGCAGAGGGGTTCTATCACAAGTGCAGCAGGAGAGGTCGAGGCCTGTGTGCACATGAGGCAGATCCAATTACAATTTGTTTACTGCCTTTCCAAGGTCTCAGCCCTCTCTCTCGGGCCTTGGATTTATTCTTCCTATTCCATGCAACAACAGCCGGGTTTGACAGAAATAAAATTCAAGTCATGGCATATCAAGTAACTCAAAGATTTCATTCTGGTAAAATTGGAATACTAAGTAGCTCAGTTATGACTGAGGAACTCTATACCGATGTTTAAAGCCTCACATTTAATTATCATAAGCATGTAGGGAGAGTAAAACTTGACCTCTGCTTTTCTAGGGTTTTTCAATTGGGCCTAAGAATTCAATTGACAGAAGACAGATCTCCAGGAGAAAAGCAAATATAATACACATGTAACATGGCTAAGGAAATGCAGATTCAAAGATGCAGCATTGAACGCTTATACTGAATTAGACAAAGAGTCATGAATTATTAAAATATGACAAGGTAAAAGAGGCTGGACGAGGGTGGTTAATTGGGTAGAGAAGTGACTAGGAAAATAAGAGTGAGTTTAACAAGTTTCACTTGTACACATTTCCTGTCCTTGATAAGAATAATACCTTCTTTCTGGTATAAGGAGGGCATCTTTCACATGGAATTTCACCTCTTTCAAAAAAACAAAAGGAAGGGCCAAGTGATCTTCTTTTCCTGCTGTTTTTTCAGTGCCTAAACTCAAAATAGCCAATACGCCAGAGCAGCATACTTGGGGATAGCATGTTCTTAACTCGTTCAAGTAGAATAAGTGAATTAATTTTTCATTACATTTTTAATCTTGAGATGATTATAGAGTCACATGCAGTCGTAAGAAATAATAGAGATAGCCTGTCTCCTTTAGCTAGTTACCCCCAGTGGTGACATCTTGCAAAACTGTAGTATACTACCACAGCTGGCATGTCAACACTGATACAGCCAGTTACAGTGTCCTAGGGAACTTCATGACTTCCTAGGAAAGTAATACTCCACCGAGTCAGACCAGTGGTCTCTTTAGCTAGGATCCGTCAGTGGCACCAGGAATACTTATGGAAAAAGAGTACTCGTTTCTCTGATATCATCCTTAAAGTTTAGCAGTGTACCCAAACATTCACATTTTAAATTGCTATTAAGAGGTGGTCAGTCATGAACATTTCTCACTCTTGTCTGCTGACTCCTGTCATTCTTGCCTTTGCAGATGACCTTCCTGCCCTCTTTCACCCCGCGTGCCCTGTGAGGCTGACTTATGGGCAGCACCGACCTTCGGTGGCTTGTGTTCCTCTCTGAAGGTCATGGCTTCATCCGATGCTCAGATTTCTCCATGAAGATAGCCCTCCCCTAGTACCAGCACCCACTCCATGCTCTCACCCCCACAGGCCTAGAGGTGGGAAGAGTCCTGCGGTCCCTGTTGGGGCCCCTCAGCCTGACCTCAATTCTGTAAGGAGTCCCTTTGTTCAGCTTCTTTCCGCCACTCCTCTTGTGTGTGCTGTCCGGTTTCACCTGAGACCCCAACCAATACATTCAGCGAGCACTCACTGACCACAACTGTCTTCCTAACGCCCTCTTCTTCCTCCACTTGATGGACACTGCTCTCCCCGGCCCTTCTTCTCACAGATGTAGGAGGGAGTCAAGGATAAAGCCCAGGAAACACCACCATTTAAAAGGAGAGCAGTGGTCAAGAGGAAAATAGAAGATGAAGCAAAGCTCCCAGGCTCCTCAAACTCCAATTTCTCCCTTGGCAGCACCTAGAAGCTTCTTTCAGGAGACTCACAAGAGCCTCCAATTAACCACTTGATGAACTGTCCAGATCCCCACTTCAGCAATAAAGGACTTGGTCACCCAGCTGCTGCAAATGTTGGCTAAAACCAGCCTTCAGCTGACTGCCTTCTTGTGGGGGCTGCCTTGGCTGGAGGAAATGGCCTCGTCCAGAGTCACGCTTCCTTCCAGCACAGCCTGCATCCAATGACTAATAAATGAGTCCGATGTAAACCTCTGGTCCCCTTGGCCCAACTCAGCACAATCATTGGTTATCTATTGTTGCGTAACAAATGACCCCAAAACTACCAACTGAAAACAACAAACATCTATTATTTTTCAACGTGTGCAGGTTGGGAATCCAGGACTATCTTAGCTTCAGATTCCATCTCAGGATTTCTTATGCTCTTATGGTCAAGCTGTCACATCTGAAGGGGCTGGGGGTCCTCTTTGTTGTTGGTAAAAGGCCTGTTTCTCACGACCTTGGCCTCTCTATAAAGTTACCCACAACATGGCAATAACTGCTGGGTCAAAATACTGTTTTCTATGGAAAGCAGACTTCCTTAATAATTTCAGCCACATATCATGTCTTGGTCACTTTTAGTCATTAGAATAATTACTGCTACCTGTTAAATTATTCATTAGAATAATTACAGGGCCCAGTGGCTCACACCTGTAATCCCAGCATTTTGGGAGGCTGAGGCAGGTGGATTACCTGAAGTCAGGAGTTCGAGACTAGCCTGGCCAACATGGTGAAACTCCGTCTGTACTAAAATTACAAAAATTAGTTGGGCATGGTGGTGGATGCCTGTAATCCCAGCTACTCAGGAGGCTGAAACAGGAGAATCACTTGAACCCAGGAGGCGGAGGTTGCAGTGAGGCCAGATAGCACCACTGCACTCCAGCCTGGGTGACAGAGCGAGTCTCAGACTCTGTCTCAAAAAAAAAAACACAAGACTCACTATCCTTAAGATCCAATGATTTTATTTTAAAGCTTTAGTTTCATATCCAATGTAAGGCTCTCTCCTTCTCTCCTATTCCCTGCTGAATAGATGTGTGGTCTGGGTCACACACAACCTGTAAGTCTATGATACCTCCTGCTGGTAATGACCAGGGAGAGAAAAATGGACGGGAGACGTGCCCCGTGAGACCCAGCTTACTGCCCTTGTGTTAGTGTGGACAGATGAAGGAAGACAACATCATCAGACAAAAGATTTGCTCCCACCTAGCAACTCTAGATGCTAGGGGCTCCTTATAAGAGATTCATTCTCAACTGAAGCCCAGTCCCTGAGCTGGTGGCCTTATGTCTCATTCCTCTTATGTACGCCTGTCTTTGCCCAATACTGTGGCATAGCCAGACAAGACCAAGACCCCAAATATGGTATACTCACCACAGCCAATTCCTGGGTCTTCAGGCTTTTGTGGAATCCACCTTTCAAGCCTCCAGGACACCATGACTTCAGGTGAAGACAGTTTTGATCCCTGCTTTGCCTGGCAGTCCCCTATCATGCCATCTCTTCCCAATGTATTTTTCCTCTACTGTGGTGGCACAGAGGATGGACAGTGAACCTAGCATCCTTCAGCTGTTCAGACAGGTAACGCACATCAAATACTTACAAACCCATGAGTGGTTCTTTGGGCAGCTCTTATCCTTCACTTTGAGGATGGGAGGCAACCCACCGCCTACCCTTGTTCTGGGGAATAAATCATCCTAAATGAGGACTGTACTTCTACAAAAGGCAGCAGCCTTCTCCCCTTCAGCCTCACTTTATATTAGGGTGAGAGGTGCTGGTTCTGCTCCCTCATTTCTCTTAGCAAGCCTTGTCAGGGTGTGGCTGGCCCCCTCCAACAGCTGTGGCTCTAGGAATTTAGAATGTGGGGGATTTCACTCATTTGATCCTCAGCTGTGAGCTCAGAATGGCCTTAGTCACCAATACTTAGCAGCTGTTGCCAAGTGTAAAACTAATCACCTTTCCTCCAACCACACTCTGATCCTGTATTGCCTATCTTGGTGAATGGTACTACCATCCTTCCTGTTTTATTAGTCTGTTCTCACATTGCTAGAAAGAAATACCTGAGACTGGGTAATTTATAAAGAAAAGAGGTTTAATTGGCCTACAGTTCCACATGCTGTACAGGAAGCATGAAGCTGGCATTTGTTTCTGGGCAGGTCTCAGGAAAGTTACAATCATGGTGGAAAGGGAAGGGGAAGCAGGAACGCCTTACATGGCCAGAGCAGGAGGAAGAGAGGAGGGAGATCAGATCTCCTGAGAACTCGCTCACTGTATATATTACCAAGTGGGATGGTATAAACCATTCATGAGAACTCTGCCCCCATGATCCAGTCACCTCCCCCCAGGCCCTCCCTCCAACATTAGGGGTTATAGTTTGACATGAGATTTGGGTGAGGTCACAGATCCAAGCCGTATCCGTAATGAACTATTGCAGAATGAGGGATCTTCAGTAAGAAAACCATGACAGTCCCTGATAAAATGGAAAGGTTAATCACCCTACTTCCCATTTTCAATCAGAACCTGTGAGTAATTCACTTCCTCCCCTTTCTTAATTGGCCTGGCTCTGTTACCTAGGCATGCTGTTCTCCTACCTCTAACAGCCCTTGCATCTATAGCCCCCTTTCCATTCTGCAACTCTCTTAATTCTCACTAGTGAGTCTCAACCTTGGTTTCTCACTGGAATCATATGGAAGGATTTAGAAACTACTGATGCTGGATCCCCTCACCAGAGATTCTGATTTGAATGGTCTGGGGTGGGCCCTGGACAAACACCAGGGATTCTTAGGGACATTCTCCCACCTGAATTACTACAGAACTGAATGATCTTCTCAGCTCCAGAGTTGCCCTCTGCAGTCCATCCTTCACACGGCAGCCAGAGCTGTCTTTCTAAAAGCTGATCACATCATGGCCCTGCTTAAACTTCTTCTATGGGTCCCCACTGACTTCAGGATAAAGCCAAAACTCTTCATCATGGCAGAAGGGGAGCAGTGCTTGGGAGATGAAGCTGGTGAGGAAGGCGGGGCCTGATCATGCAGGACCTTGACTCTCAGGCTAAACTGCTTGCATTGCTTTCTGTTCACCATGCCCTCTGGCAGCATCAGCTTTTGCTCATTTAAATACTACTCACTCAGCATCTACTATGTGCAAGATGGTAGAGATATAATGATGTGTAAAATGACCACAGTCACAGATGGTACCCTCCAGAGGTAGTAGGATAGATCACTCAAGAGACCACAGCCATCTTCCCCTGCCTCAGAGAGAAGTAACCATTGTGGAAGACAGTGTGGTGAGTCCTCAAGGATCTAGAACCAGAAATACCATTTGACCCAGCAATCCCACTACTGGGTATATACTCAAAGGATTATAAATCATTCTACTATAAAGATACATGCAAATGTATGTTTACTGCAGCACTATTTATAATAGCAAAGACTTGGAACCAACCCAAATGCCCATCAATGATAGACTGTATAAAGAAAATGTGGCACATAAATACCATGAAATACTATGCAGCCGTAAAAAAAAAAAATGAGTTTATATCCTTTGCAGGGACATGGATGAAGCTGGAAATCATCATTGTCAGCAGACCACACTTTTCTTAGTGCCTACATTGTGATCTGAATATGATTATACAATAGCACCTGTAACCTTCATTACAGTTCTTTGTTTATATGTACCATCTAGTCTAGAAATCTTAGCACAGATGCCTTGAGGTCAAGAATTGTACTGTTTCCATCTTTTTATCTGTAATAGCAAGCAGGGTGCTTAGTACACAGTGAATGCTCAGGGCAGTTTGCCAAATGAAGAAGGCAAGAAAGAATGGCTCAGTCTGATTTTCCACATAACTACTCGGGAATCTTAAATTCTACTTCCTTTATCCATCAGTAATCTCACAGTTCAGCCAGGCATGGTGGCCCACTCCTGCAATCCCAGCACTTTGGGAGATCAGGGTGGGCGGATCACAAGGTCAAGAGATGGAAAACATCTTGGCCAACATGGTGAAACCCTGTCTCTACTGAAAATAAAGAAATTATCTGGATATGGTGGTACACGCCTGTAGTTCCAGCTACTTGGGGGGCTGAAGCGAGAGAATCTCTTGAACCTGGGAGGCAGAGGTTGCAGTGAGCCAAGACCACACCATTGCACCCCAGCCTTGTTGACAGAGTGAGACTCCATCTCAAATAATAATAAAAATCATCATCATCACCTCATAGTTCTATGCTTTCCATTAGAATGGGTGTATTATGAAATAATTTATCATGTATTCAGAATGGTCTTAGCAAATTTGTCAAATGGTCATTTTGTGTCTCTGAACACAGGACATACTCTCTCACAGGGCAAGTGAAGGGACAACTAATTCTTTTTTCCTATGACTTCTAAAAATAGCTTCAGTCATCAATTGTCAGCTGTATGGCAGACACACCTGACAGCACTAACTTAATTTGAGCATACCCTGAGAATGGCGCTATGGTCTAAGAAGAATATACGTTCAGAGTTCCAGGCTAAGGAATCTGGGAGCAGCCAACCTGGAGATTCCCTCCTTATCTGTGAAGGACATCTGAACCCCTGGCCCTTCCCTTAGAATGCAGGGCATACGAGATGGAGGCCCTTTGTTTTGGGTTACCTAGAGGTTGCTAAGTGGAGGTTGCTAGGTGGAGGGTGCTAGGTGGAGGGTGCTAAGTGAAAATGCTGTGCAAGCTGCATGCTTTTTACAAATAGTAGCAGTTTTCCCATCCAGCGCACCAGAACTGAACCATCCCTCTATGTAAATCCCTTATATAAGCACTATCTCTCATTCACTGTCTCTGGGTCTCTTTTTTGGCCTTTTAGGACATGGTGTCATCTCTATTGCAGTCAATAGGGGTCTGGCCCAGCAACATCTTAGCAGGGATTACTTAGATTATAGCATCACCTCTTACCAAGGAGATTGGGATGTCCAAAGACAATCTGAAGTTGAAAGAGGAATGGCCCTTTAAATGATAGAATGAAAGGAGTGTGAAGCCTGTGTTTTAAGCCAAGGATCACAGCTCCTTACTTCTCTAATAAGCTCTGGGCAAGAAGAAGACAAGTGACAGCCACAGACTGAGCCCCTGGTAGAGAGAGGTCCCACTCAGCTTCCAGGGGGAATTCTCCAATGCTGTAACTCAACCTGGTGCAACAACTCAGCTTCGACAATGCTTCCCAGGAGAAGGAAGAGCCATGCTGTTATGTCCTTATTATCTCCCCCTGTTTTGTCAGTTACTCTGGAGTAGACTACATTGTCAGTACAATGGTTTTTATCCAACTCAAACTCATCAGTGCAGAAGGCATCCTATTTTCTCCTGGAGTGCAACACACAGACTTTATAGGGGATGGCTCTAATGACCAACTCAGTCTCTCACACTCATCTTCAAAGTCTGTTTTACTCACATACTTGCTTTCTCTGCTCCCGAGGGTCATCAGAACCTTGTTAATAATTGGTTATAACCCCTATTTGTTTATTTGCATTTGCATTCTCTTCCAACAATTATTCATTAAAAAGCAATAGCAACACAGTAGGATGCTACTGATTCCAGTTACTCTTCTTCTCTACGTTAGTGTCAGTATGTTATTTCCCCAGGTAACTTGTTAAGTAGCGTGATCAACCATCCTAGTTGGCCCAGGACTGAGGGATTTTAGTATAGGGATAACCAGATGGTTGGTCACCCTATAACAGGTACTAGATCATACAGCCAAGAAATAACACAAGCACTGAAGACTCTAGATCAGAAAACTAGAAGGAAGTAAATGCTAGAGAGAAAATGAAGGAAAGAGGAGTAGATTGACAAACAGTAAGCATGGTGGAGGGAGGGGAGAATGAAGGCACACTCGTGGAAGAGGAAAATAAAGAAGAAAAATCAAAATAAGAGAAGACATAACCCTGGGCAAATGGAAACTTACAGGTATAGAGAACTCATTACAAACAGCTAGGAATGATCCTAGAGACAATAAAAATATAACTAGGAATATACATGCCATGGTGATGAGCAGTGAGTAGGAAAGGAATAAAGAAGACCTGTTAAAATATATCCTTTTATACATGGTGATTTCTTTTCTTTCAGAATGTTCCTTCTAGAAGAAACAGTACATCTTTTTCTTTGTATTATGTATAAAACATAGCATTGTATAATGTTTGCAGAAAAAAAAACAGGAATAAATCAGGTGAAAATGATTATTAATTGTATAAATGTAGTTTTCCCTTGTCTCTCAAAGAGAGTGAGACTATCATCTGCTGGAAAATTACCAGGTCAGGTTATATGTAGTCTGGCTCCTTTGGGATATCTGTAATTTTGTGAAGTCCTATGGTTAACACATGTTAACCAAGTGTCTAAATGACATATGGAATTTCATTGAATTCAGCAATTGTCCTGTTTCCAGTGTTTGGTTTTGTTGCTCACTTGCTTTTCTATTTACACT
Organism: Plecturocebus donacophilus; assembly: GCA_004027715.1. Taxonomy (NCBI): domain Eukaryota; kingdom Metazoa; phylum Chordata; class Mammalia; order Primates; family Pitheciidae; genus Plecturocebus; species Plecturocebus donacophilus. The sequence goes on from PVKP010017020.1 coordinate 8,545, forward strand.
AAGGAGGGATAGAACTTGATCTTCTTTGACCTATAAAAGATCACCTGAGTGGCCTTTTCCTTTTCAGTTCGTACAGCTTTAGGGTAAGTAGGAATTTGTGGAGGAAAAAAATACAAAAAGAAAAACCAAAATGGGAAAATACACCACTTCATTGGCAGAAGAATGTGGATCCATCTGCACAAGGAACGGGCCCTTAGGATGGTAGCAGAGGGGACAGAGGACACGAGTGCGCATCACAGAGCACCTCTGGACAGGCTGACCGCTGAGTGGACACATCCTCCCTTAAGAGAGGTGGCGGTCAGACAGGGCCCTGGCGACGAGAAGCCACAACAGAATGGACCAGCTGGTCCTTGGGGTGTACAGCACCCATGTTCTACAACAATGGGTGTACTTTAGCAGCTGATCTACACATGCAGAACCCAATCATCATCACTTATTGAAGCCCACGTGATGCAGGAGCGTTGTGGTAACTCTTTGTGATGCCATGTTGAAATCATAACAAGGTGCAAGTGGTTTTCATGGCAAAGGTTCCAACTCATTCATTCCACATTTATGTATTTCAAATATATATTTGAGCAAATTCCCATAGTCATGTTTTTATGTAGCTTAGACACATCTCTACCTTATTTAAAGACTAACACATAATTTTTAAAAATAAAATATTTCATTAGTGAATCAGTATCTCTGTTCATTTCTAACATCTACTATTTCTAAAATTCTGTGAATCTGTCTTTTTGTTTTTTGTTTTTGAGACAGTCTTGCTCTGTTGCCCCAACTGGTGTGCAGTGGTGTGATCTCAGCTCACAGCAACTTCTGCCTCCTGGGTTCAAGTGATTCTCCTGCATTTAAGACTTGCACCCATTTATAATCAAAGAATAACTTGACCTGAGCCAAACATACAAGGCCATGTATTATGTAAATCCATTTATATGAAATAACCAAAATAGGGAAATTCATAGAGACAGAAATTAGATTGGCGGCTGCCCACGGCTGAGGGTTAGGGAAGACAGAGGAGGTTGAAGAGAAATGGAGTGATGGCTAATAGGTACAGGGTTTCTTTTTGAGGCAACAGAAATGTTCAGAAATTGATCCTGGTGATATGGTACACCTCTGTAGATACACTAAAACCCATCAAATTGCAAACTTCAAATGGGTAAACTATGGTATGTAAATTATATCTCGATAAAGCTATTATTATTATTTTTTCTAAAGAAACTTTTACAGAATAAAGCTATTATTTTTAAAAAAGAATAACTTGAGGCTCGTTGTCTCCCTGTCTTCATGAGTTTATACTGGTTTAGAAGAAGTCTTTAGAGATATGTAACATATGAGACAGAACATGATAAACATGAGATTGAGCTTTGGAAGAAGTTCAGGCTACTTGGGCAGGACCTTAGCAGTAAAGAATTCTAACCCAATTATTTTGTTAAGAAACTAAGCTGGTCTTTCATGGTGTTATGGGTTGAATTATATTCCCTAAAAATATATATTGGAAATCCTAACCTCGAGTACCTGTGAATGTGACTGTTTGGAAATAGGGTTTTTGCAGATGTAATCAAGTTAAGATGAGGCCACCCAATTAAGGTAGGCCTTAATCCAGTGTGACTGGCACCCTAATAAGAAAACAGAGATACAGGGAACGAACACTTTGTGAAGACACAGACAGACAGGTAGAAGATGGCCATGAACACAGGCGGAGCAATCAACAAAAAGACAGAATCAGCTGGGCGCGGTGGCTCACACCTGTAATCCCAGCACTTTGGGAAGCCAAGGATGGGCAGATCACTAGAGGTCAGGAGTTCAAGGCCAGCCTGGTCAACATGGTGAAACCCTGTTTCTACTAAAAATACAAAAATTAGCTGGGCATGGTGGCAGGCGCCTGTAATCCTAGCTACTCAAGAGGCTGAGGCAGGAGAATCACTTGAACCCAGGAGGCAGAAGTTGCTGTGAGCCGAGATCGTACCACTGCATATCAGCCTGGGCAATAGAGCAAGACTCTGTCTCAAAAACAAAGAAACAAAAAACAGAATCATAGAATTTTAGAAATAACCAAGTAGATGGTAGAAATGAACAGCGATACTGATTCACTAATGAAGCATTTTATTTTTAAAAATTATGTGTTAGTCTTTAAATAAGGTAGAGGTGTGTCTAATTAAGTTACATAAAAACATGACTATGGGAATTTGCTCAAATATATATTTGAAATACATAAAATAATGACGAACATGTATTGAATTCATATTCTGTACCAGGCATTGTGCTGAGTACTTGACATCTATGGTGTGACCCACTCTCCTAGTTTGCCTAGGATGTCCCAATTTTAGCACAGTAAGTCTTGTGTCCTGAGAAACCATTCAGGCCTGGACAAACCATCTTCATCTTGTTGAGTCTTCCAAACAACTGTATGTGATGGTACTGTAATTACTCCCATTCTACAGATGAGGGAATTAAGGCATAGAGGGGTTAAACAAACTGACCAAAATTACCAGGTTTGGCCAGGCATGGTGGCTCACACCTGCAATCCCAGCACTTGGGAGGCCAAGGCAGCAGATCACTTGAGATCAGGAGTTTGAGACCACCTTGGCCAACATGGCGAAACCCCATCTCTACTAAAAATTTAAAAATTAGCTGGGCATGGCAGTATGTGCCTGTAATTTCAGCTACTCAAGACGTTGAGGCAGGAGAATCACTTGAACCCGGGAGGCAGAGGCTGCAGTGGGCCGAGATAGCACCACTGCACTCCAGCCTGGGCAACAGAGCGAGACTTTGTCTCAAAAAAAAAGTTTCCTTTGATGTTTTGCTATTTTTTTTGTTGTTGTCTTTTGTTTGTTTTAAAGGTCTTCCCTAGAAGAATATATAGGTAGATACATCACCCTGAGTACCAAAGGGAAACAAAATGCATACTCAGCTTGAATTTTAAAAAGATATAATAAAGTGATTATAGAGATGTGGGCAGGACTGAAGGATGAACAAAAATGGTGAGACACCCAGAGACCTGTAATGGGGGGGGATGCCATTACCCCCCCCCCAGAGCATGAAGGAATAAGGGAAAGAAAATGGAATTACCTGCCTAGTATGGGCTGGAGCCAGGAGAGAGAGGAAAGCCTCATCAGAGAGGCAGTCACTGCAGGGGGCAGCCCCTGCCAGAACCCGACCTGCAGCAATGAGAGTTGGAGAAACTTCCTAACCCCCTCTTTCCTTCCTCCCTCTGCTCTCCTGCTGGTGCCTTCCATTGAGTGAATCCAACCTGAAGCCAGAGGGCAGACCCCCAGAGCACAGAACAGGGCAGAGAAGATCAGAAGTCAGGGGTGGGAATGGAAGAATGGAGAACGACCATCGCAGCAGACACGCAGGCCTTTTTTTGTTTATTTGTATTTTACATTTACTTTTTAATCCATTTGGAATTTTTCTTATTGAGATGTATATAAGAGGGATGAGATTTTAATTTCGTTTTTCTAGACAGGTCTACAGTTACCTTAGGTACATATATTGAATTGTTACGTCTCGCTAATGCACCGCAATATAGCAGTCTCCTGTAGCCCGAGGTTTCACCTAAAGTTCTTTGTCTCATGACCGAGAAAATTAAGGAGTGCAGACACCAAGGGTGACGCTGGAGAGAACGTTTAACAAGCCAGGGAAGAAAGCCCTCTGCTGCAGACGGGGGACCTGAAAGAGGGTTGCTGTTTTTACAATCGAATGCAGAGACTTTTATAGGAAACTGATGAGGGCTGGGTGTCTCATCTGCATAAGGCACGAATCTGTGGTCGCTCCACCTTGTCCTCCTTGTGCGCCTGTGGGCCCTTAGCTTGAGTTACTCCGTATTGCTTTGTTCTCCTTACTGTACTTGTGTCAGGGGACAAAATTTTTCACTGTGTACGTGTCTGGGAAAGTCAGCTATGTGGACTTTCTTATCTGCATGGCCGTGGGCATGTCTTATACGAGTTCCCTTATCTGTGCCTGCAGCTTGATTTTTTTGTGTGTTCTTTTGTTTGAAAGAATTCAACAGAAGACCCACCCCAACTGCTTGCCTGACCGTTCCTTCCTTTCTCCTCTCTCAGAATCATGTTACAATGTATTACAACTGCTACTGTTGTCCAGCTAAACTCTAGGATGTAATGGGGTTCTGATCAGGGTCTCCTACTTGGTTCTATTGATTTACTCTTAAGTTAACATTTTAATTACTGTAGCATTATGTTTTAACATATAGTAGAGCAGCTCCAGCGTATTCTAAAATTCTGGTGAAAAAATAATAGGGAATGAATAGCTTTGAAAACTGAGGGGGAAAGGTCAAATACAAAAAGCTTTTTTATTCAGATATATTTTGAAGTGATATGTACAATTAAGAGATATGTACAAATTCTAATTAGTTCCCTAATACGGAACTCAGTATGTATTACTAGATCATACAAGAAGTGTTTTTTTTTTCTTGAAAGATAAACATAGGAATATCTGATAATTAGCCACATAATTTTTGCTTTGGCAAGATACCAAGGTAACTAGAATTCATTTTGCTCTTGTTTTGATTATCTTATTTTGGGAACAAACCACTCAAAACTCAGTGGCTTAAAGCAACCACAATCTGTATTTTCTTAAAATTCTGTGTGTTAATGGGCTCAGTTGGGTATTCCTTCTGCCCCATATGATCTCCTCTGGAGGCTCTTCCGGGGCTCAAATGTCAATGAGGGGTCACTCATACAGCTAATAGCTGGGGCTGCTTGTTGGCTAGGAGCTTAGCTGGGGCTGTCAACCAGACAGCTCTGGTTCTTCTCCAGGGAGCTTCACCATGTGGCTTGGGTTTTAAAGGGAGTGTTTGGAAGAGTGTGAATATGAAAGGTTTAGATTTCTTCAGACCCAGCCTCAAAAGTTACATAGTGGTACTTCCTTCTTATTCTGCTGGTCAAAGAGGGACACAAGGCCAGTCTATGCCCCAGGGGTGAGCAAATTGCTGCTCCTGTCATTAAGACGTAGAGTCTAAGAATATTTGGCCATCTTTATTCCATCACACCTCTATACTCATTTGGAAATATTAAAGAAAAGAGTTCTATCAACATTTCCAAAGACGTTTTATCTTCTGTTTCTTGATTTTTTTTCTTCATATGAGCTGTGGCTTTTTTGTATTCTGTTTCTTGCTTCTAAATGTGGTTTGCATTTGCATTGTGAATCATGTGAATTATGAACTTAGTTCAAATATGCATGTAATTGCAAAAGAATGAAAACAAAAATGAGTATCATTTTGTCCAGATGATCTGCTCCAGTAATGAGAAAAGTTTGAAATGTGTTCTGAAAAAAATAAGTTAAGTCTTAAGCATCTTAAATGCAGCTGCACTAGTCTATTTTTAAAAGAGTTGGAAAGTGAGGGAGGGAGGAGGGAAAATAGCTAATTTTAGCCACAGCTGCCTTCGATGGGAGACAACTTGCAATGAGAAAGAAGAGGTTCATCAACGCTTGAACTTACTGTATTTTTTACTAGATATCTAGTCTCTACTTTCCATCCCATCACTTGACATATTTGATGGGAAAATTTAGACTCTAGTAGAACACTGCACTGCTGTAACACTTGGCAATTACAAATAAAACAGAAAGAAAACCAAAAAGACATAGCCAGTCTCAAAAATAACATAAACAGCTCTGTAAACTCAAACGAAACAGAAACAGGAAGCAGTGGATTGGCACCGTGTGCCTGCTGGCTTTCAGGCAGAAATGGACAGTGGCAGGGGCACTTTGGGTCTTGCAAAGTAATGAAAATCAAGGAATTCAGAGAACCAGGTTCACTGTGTGAGACCTGGGAGCTCACATAGGTGTGTAGAGACCCTCCTGCCCAGCAAAGGAGGCTGAAATCACTTGCAGGCTTTCTAAGAAGAAAGAAAAACATCACCAAGACTCATGCTTGCTTGATGACTGAATCTGCAGTATTCACAATGTCACTTTGAGGCAGAGATTTCCAAAATCCTCAAATTAAGGTCTAAAGCAAAGTTAACAGCAAATCCTCTAGATAGGGACGATTGATTATGGGGGAGAGGGAAGATAACAACAACTACTGTTTCACCCAAAACAAGCCTGAAAACCAAATTCTCAAAAAATTTAATGCTAAGAAAATCAAGCAAGTCCATATTTTGAACTTGAATTTTCTCCAGATAAAATTAATACATAGAACAATCCAATAGACTTTGAAAAATAATTATGTTTAGGATGCTCAAAGAATTATGTCCATTTAAAAAGAATAAGAAATTATGAAAGAAATGGCAGACAGAATAGTTTGGTAGGCTGGGTGAGGTGGCTCACTCCTATAATCCCAGCACTTTGGGAGGCCAAGGTGAGTGGATCACCTGAGGTCAGGAGTTCGAGACCAGCCTGGCCAACAAAATTGGCTGGGCATGGTGGTGGGCACCTGTATTCCCAGCTACTTGGGAGGCTGAGGCAGGAGAATCGCTTGAACCCAGGAGGTGGAGCTTGCAGTGAGCCGAGATCAAGCCATTGCATTCCAGTTTGGGTGACAAGAACAAAACACAGTCTCAAAAAACAGAAAAAGTTTGATAAGGAATGTAATTAAAACCATAGCCATTGAGAGCATACATGTAATACATGAGATAAACATGGTAAAAGTGAGACTTTGTATCTCTCTGTACTTTACATTATACAGTGCTATGGTTTGAATGGGTCCTCTCCAAAATTCGGGTGTTACCAATCTCATAGTACTAAGAGATGGGGCCTTTAAGGGGTGCTTAGGCCATGAGGGCACCTCCCTCAATAGAATTAGGGGTCCTTATAAAAGAACTTGACAGAGAGTGTTGTTTGTTGTCTCTTGCACATCTGCCTTTCACACTATGAGGAAACAGTAGGAAGGCCCTCACCAGATGCCAGTTCCTTGTTCTTGGACTTCCCAGCCTCCAGAACTATAAAAAATAAATTTCTGTGTTTTACAAATTAACCAGTCTCAAGTGTTCCATTATAGCAGCACATACAGATGAAGATAACTAGACTGGCAATTTTTTTTTTTTTTTAATATGGCGTTTCACCATGTTAGTCAGGCTGGTCTTGAACTCCTGACCTCAGGTAATCTGCCCGCCTTGGCCTCCAAAGTGTTTGGATTACAGGTAGGCATGAGCCACCACGCCCGGCCGACTGGCAAAATTTTAAGCCTGAGTACGCTAAGATTTGATGAGGATTTAGGATAATTTCAAACCCTCATATAATTCTAATGGCAACATAAGTTATGAAATCCCATTGGAAAGCACTGGTATGATTTATTAAATGGAAGGTGGCCATACCCAATACTTCATCAGTTTTATTCTTAGATATATGCCTTAAAGAAACATCTGCACACTAGCCAGGTGAAGTGGCACATGCCTGTACTCTCAACTACTAGGGAGGCTGAGTTTGGAGGATCACTTGAGCCAAGGAGTTTGAATCCAGGCTGGGCAACATAGACTTTGCTTCTAAAAAAAAAAAAAAGAAAGAAAGAAAGAAAGAACTTCCTGCATTCAGAAGCCAATAGACATGTGCAAAAATATTCATAGTGATATTGTTCCTATAGCCCCAAATTAATAAAGAATGTCTATTATTGTGTGGGCATGAAAGCTCATGCCTACAATCCCAACACTTTGGGAGCCCAAGGCAGGAGGATCGTTTAAAGCCAGGAGTTTGAGACCACCTGGGCAGCAAAGCAAGACCCTGTCTTTACAAAAAAATTTAAAAATTAACTGGGCGTTGGGGCATGCACCTATAGTCCTAGCTACTCAGGAAGCTGAGGTGGGAGGATCACTTGAGCCTGGGAGTTCAAGGCTGCAGTGAGCTATGATCACACCACCGCACCCACGCCTGAGCAACAGGGCAATATTCCATCTTTTTTTTTTTTTCTTGTTCCCCAGGCTGGAATGAATGGTGTGATCTCAGCTCACCGCAACCTCTGCCTCCTAGGCTCAAGCGATTCTCATGTCTCCTGAGTAGCTGGGATGACAGGCATGCGCCCAGCTAATTGTTGTATTTTTAATAGAGATAGTGTTTTGCCATGTTGGCCAGGCTGGTCTTGAATACCTGGCCTCAAGTGATCCACCCACCTTGGCCTCGCAAAGTGCTGGGATTACAGGTGTGAGCAACCATGCCCAGCTTAAGACCCCTTCTTTAAAAAATTATTTTTTAATATTTAAAAGAGAATATCTGTTATCTCCCTGGTATGGTGGCTCATGCCTGTAAGCCTAGCACTTTGGGAGGCCGAGGTAGAAGGATCCCTTGAGCCCAGGAGTTTGAGACCAGCCTGGGCAACATAAGGAGACTCTGTCTCTATTAAAACAAAATATATTTTAATATCAAAAAGGAATGTCTATTATCAACAGAATTCACAGATTGGTGCATTTATTCAATGAAATATATACATCAATAAAAATGAACAGAGTACTATTCTCTGTGGATGGCACTAAAGCAATCTTGAGTAAAGGAAGTAAGTCACAAAAAATACATAGGCTGTACTTCCAGTTACATAAAGTTTAAACACAGGGAAAACTAAACTACATTGATTAGAGATGCAAATACAGGCAGTAACATTTTTGTCTTTTTTAAATCATCACATAGGACAGGATGGTGGTTGCCTCTGGAAGGACAGTGGTCTCTAGGTGCTATCAGTGACCAATTTCTTGTGCTGGGTGATTTGTTACATGGATGAACTTTTTATATAAAATATATATACAATAATAATTATGCTTTTCTATATGTATGGCATATTTCGAGAGGAAAGAGATAATGAAAGGACTGAGGAATTCAGCTAGAAATAGAGCACAGAAAGACCAAGGGCTTTTTAGAGGCTTCAATCTACATCTAACAAGAGTTCTAACAGAAGGGAATGGAGGCTTTATGGAGAGAATGTGAAGTAATAGCTATGAAATGTCCAGATCTTTAAGAAAAGACATTTGTTCAGATTGCATATTAAGCAGTCCAAAAAAAAAAAAAGGAAGAAAGAAGAAACTTTAAATTTTATACTTGTATTATTTTCCCATAAAAATGTATGTTAGCCTATAAATTTTCAGGCAATGTTTAAGTTTTTTTTTTTTTTTTTTAATGTTTAACATCTTAAAGATCAGTAGAAAAAATGAATAAGTAAACCAAAAATCTGAAAGGGAAAAAAGGCAAAGAAAAGCACCATAAACAGAAACACAAAATAAGAAATAAGTTCAAATATTTAATCCCAATAAGTAAATGGATTAAATGTGTCCACTAAAAGACAGATTATCATACTGCATTTTTAAAAATTCACCTATATGCTACTGCTTTTAAGATACATATTTAAATATTGTAGTATATTTAGTATACTGAATATAAAGGAACAAGAGATGTCATGTAAATAATACAAAGTGGTATTTTTCAGGCAAAACAGAATTTAAGGCTAAAAGCATTAAATAGGGATAAAGAGAGGGCCTACATAATAATATAAGAAACCATTTGATAGAAAGAAATTACAATTTTAAACTTACAATTAAGTAAGTTTTATAAGTTTACATAACAAACTAAAAAGTATAACAACATTACACAAAGGAAGAAAATGAACCAGAACTTTTTTAAAAAATGGAAAACTGCCTTTTTATATTGAGAGATTTGAAGACACCAATCTACATGTTTTCTAGTATCAGGGGAAAATAGAACATAGAATATTTGAACAACAAATTACAAAGAATGGTATCATATAGACCATTTGATCTTATTACATTGCACATTCTTCATATTTCCTTGAAGTTAGAAAACATTAATAAACAGGATTATATTTGTACACACACACACACACACGTATGAAACAACACAGGAAATGTAAACATCAGTTTGAATCATTTACTTTTCAATTAAAAATACTCTCTCTCTTATTTTGCATGGGTTGGGAGGTGGAGGTGGGATCTAGCCAACTCAACCACTCAACAAAGTTATTTTCAAAATGTAATATAAAGGCTGTACCAAACCAACATTTTAATGCTTCTTTGTAATGAATTATTTGACAGCCTCTGAGGAGAACAATGGTCATTAGTGAAAAGTATTTTTGTTAAACTAGTTGAAATCATGGGTTTTTTTAAATCTGAGGTTATATGCCAAATTCCTTCTCTCTCTTTAATTTCCCTGGGTGGGGGACTTTTCTGTTTTTTTAAAATTTTCTTGTTTTTTTTGTTTGTTTGCTTGTTTTTAGGTTTTGAGACGAGGTCTTGCTCTGTTGCCTAGACGGTGGTGCAATGGTGTGATCATGGCCCTCTGCAGCCTCAACCTCCCAGGCTCAAGCGATCCTCCCCCTCAGCCTGCAGAGTAGCTGGGACTACAGGCATGTGCCACCACTCAAGACTAATTTTTGTTCTTTTTGTAGAGATGGGGTCTCATCATGTTGCCCAGGCTCATCTGGAACTCCTGAGCTCAGGTGATCCTCCCACCTCACCCTCCCAAAGTGCTGAGATTACAGGCATGAGCCACCACGCCCGGCTGGGGCTTCTTTAAGACTTGTTTCTCCCTAAAGAGAACTTGTCCATGGAGTGGTTCCATCTGCTGAGCCGACGCCCCTGCCCACAGACCTGCTGAGCCTCTTCACAGCCGCCTGGGTCGTGTGGTTGGCACGGTAACACCTCCCATCATCACGCCATCTGGCTTCCCGGTTTTCCTTGTCTCTTTCCCCCTATTGCCTCCTCTTTACCATCCTGGACTTGCACTTCCCAAATAAAGTGTCAGCTCTTCAATCCTTGTCACCGGCTCAACTTTGCAGAAACAGATTTTCTAACAGAGAACTGTGACAATAGGACTCATTTGATTGGAATGCTGGATATTGTCCTCTGGCCCCTGAGGGTCGCCCTCACTTTTCTCCATCCTGCCCTTTGCCCTGGGAGGCAGTTAAACTAGATCGACAGGGCTCCCATGCCCTCTGGCCTCCAGTCAGATCCTGCCAATGGGGGGCCCTAGTAGGAGATGGGCAGGAGGAAGTATTTGTTCTCCTGGCTCCCTCCCCGTAAGAGGTCTCCTTGGGCTTGTCATGCCCTCAAATGAAAGGCACAGCTGGTAGTCTCCTCTATGCTACATTCCTTTTGATTTCTGAGATTTGCTTCCTCCTCCCATCCCTTTGGACCTGGGGGACATAAAAACTCCATGCTGCACTTCAGATGACTGCATTTTCCTCTGTAGTACCTCTACACCCTCCCCTCTCCTGCGCGATGTCCCTCTCTCTCTCTCTCTCTCTCTCTCTCTCTCTCTCTTTCTCCCCCTCTCTCTCAATCTCCCTCTTGCTCTTTTTTTTTTTTTTTTAAATGGAGTCTTGCTCTTTTGCTCAGGCTGGAGTGCACTGGTGTCATCTTGGCTCACTGCAACCTCTGCCTTCAAGGTTCCCGCAAATCTCCTGCCTCACCCTCCCAAGTAACTGGGACTACAGGCACATGCCACCATGCTGGCTAATTTTTGTATTTTTAGTAGAGACTGGGTTTCACCATGTTGGTCAAGCTGGTCTTGAACTCCTGACCTGAAGTGATCCACCCACTGTGGCCTCCCAAAGTGATGGGATTATAGGCATGAGCCACCATGCCCAGCCTGTAATGTCTATAAATAAACCCTTCTTGAATTTTTTCAATTTGAGAGTGTCCAACTGTTTCCTATTGGAACCAAGAGTGAAAAAAAAATGGTTAAATGCTAATACAATTGAGCTATGTTGGAATAGTGAATAGCCATTACAAATCAGTTCTTGTCTGGTAGCAAAAGAAAGCGATGCACTAATTTTTTTAAAAATCACTGTTGTAGCAAACCCCTACCAACCCAAATAGGGAAAGCACCAGGTTCAAGAGGCCGAAGAAGAGACCCAGAGCCAGCAGATGAAATGTGGCGTTTTATTAGGGGCTTAATATAGAGAGTCGAATAGTGGCAGGCTGGCCAGGAGAACGCAACCACTTGCAAACATCATGCAGTTTCTACAGCGTTCTCACCTAACACCCACCGCCTAAAGAACTCCACCTGGCAAACATCATTTAACCCAAAACTCGAGGCCTCAATCTCCTGTACGGCCCATACTCCATGGAACAGGCTGGAGGCTCAGATGTTTACCATATATAAAATACGAATCTCCAGGTTGGCCATGCACAGATTCCCTAGCTTGAAACAGACATTCAGGTACATCTACCATACTGGGTCTTTCCGCTGCAATCAATCAAAAGGTCAAATGCTCAGAGTTCTGGCAGAAAACAACTCCATTGCCTAAAGGACCATTTATGAGAGAGCGGACAAAGTAAGGAGAATCCATCAGGAATAGTGACACACAAGGTACAAGAAAGAGCAGTGAGTCGCCCCTCCTTCTCCTTTTGAACAGACAAAAGGAAGACAGTGTTACGACCCTGAGCCGTGTGAGACAGGCAGCCCTGGAGGAGTCTAGTCACTGAAGGATGCAGGCCAGACAGAGCCTCAGTCTGCTGCAGGTGAGGGGTGACGGAAAAATTCCCTGACCTTCCTCCCCACTTGCCTACTAATCTCTCTGCAATTTCTGGTCTCTAGACAGTGCTTCTTATTGGCTGAACCCAACTGGGAACTAGAATGATGTGGCCCATCAGAGTCAGCCTGCTTGGTCTGAGAGAGGGCTGAGAAGGGCACAGAGTGGTTTGAGTTGGTGGGAGGGGAGAGGACAACAGACAACAGCCAGTACAATCAGGATATCAAACTCCATGCAGATAGAATCCTAATTTTGTGAAGTGATACATGCATTTACGTAGGAGATGGCTGGACAATATATTTAAAATAGCCACCTTATGGTAGCAGAAGAATAATAGATGATTTTTATTTTTTATAGTGTCTGGTATATTTCTCAAATAAAATAAAATGGCCACAAGACTTGAAAATTTATCTTTGGGAAAAAAACAAGGGCTCCTTAGAAATGTGCTTACTTTAATTTAATTTTATTTTTTGTTCGTTTGTTTGTTTTTGTTTGTTTTTTTAAGATGGGATCTCACCATGTTGGTCAGGCTGGTCTTGAACTCCTGACCTCGGGTGATCCACTCACCTTGGCCTCCAAAGTGCTTGGATTACAGGTGTGAGCCACTGCGCCCAGACACTTTAATTTTATTTTTAAAGGAAATATTTTCTTTTCTTTTTTTTTTTGAGGGCACTAATCTGCCAAAAGGAAATATTTTCTAGCAGTGCCTCCTCATGGTAAGAATTTCACCCCCTGAATTTTCCCAGGAGGATGATCTCATCTAGAGTAAGATCAAGGCCAAAAGAGAAGGTTTTTTGTTTATTTCTCACTGCATCAGTTTCTTTTCATACTATTCTGCCAATTAATGGGAGAGAATGATAATCCAGTGTGGGATACAAATGGTATCCCAGTTCTGATCATATTAGTAAATCTGGAATCTCAATGATTGCTATTAACTTTGTTATGCAGGGAAGCTGATCTGTGGTATTCACTTCATCAGACAAGATTTTTCCTATCTGAGTTGGACACACAAACCTCCGTGTATAGGCATAAACCTCAAATATGCATGTAACTGCAAAATCTTTTCAATTTAATTAGGCAGTAAACAAACATCCTTCTCATATTACATTTGTTTTCAAAATAACTTTTAGAACTATTTGATTGTTTTTCTATTGCTTCATGTCTTTTACATTTTAACTTGAACGTGGAGGGACACCGGGACACTGTCAGCAATCTGCATTTGCCCTGGTGTTTTCCACACCCTGCATTCCGCATCTATTCTTAGCACTGTCCTCGGGCTCCTTGGCAGCTCACATTCGGTGTGGGGTAAAAGGCAGGCAGCCACTGCCTCTGAAGAAACAGTATATACAGAATGAGATGGCAAACCTTTGGAATGTCCCAGAGCAGCTGTTGAAGGCACTAGTCCTTAAGCTCTACCAACGTCTCAACCTTGGGAGAATATAATAAGCACAATCATCAGATGTGCGGTGTGAACTCAAACACGCAGTGTAAGCTCAGGTGTGGAACTTCCACTGCCTGCCTGGCTATTTAAAGCTCAGAATTATGCAGAGATAGCAGATGTGTTACATTTTGTCATCTACTTTTATGGAGCATCTAAAAAGCACAGATTAAAACTCACCGAATTCAGTAATCAGAGTTTTAAAAGTGGTATCTTAAAGCTGCATATTAATTCATATTGATTAATTTGCATGTACATTTCGTACATGTCCAGAAAACTTATAGTATTTTTAAAAAGTCAAAACATTTCAGACAGGATTCATTATAGCTTTAAAAAGATGAGTGAGGTACATATTTGAACTTTTTAAAAATAAAATTTATATCTGAAAATTCCCATTGACATTTAAGACCACTATACTGAATCATAAATAGATTTCAGAACTATTGAAATCTATACTGAACTATACCAAATCATAAATAGATTTCAGACCCAATTCCCAAATACTGATTTTAATTTTTGCACTCCATATTTACAAAACGTCACTTTAATGAAAACACACTAAACAGAAAAGCTTATCAAGTGAAGGGAATCACAACTCTTTTTGGCAATGTAAAAGATTTTCATAACATGGATAGGAATTCCTTAAATGACTACGGCTCTTTTGCCATCAGTGATTACAAATGCAGCTGGCATTGTTGAAATAATAAGAAACAAATCTGAGTCCTCTCTAATATCCAAATACAGTCTCCTAAATTTTCAACGTTTCAGTTGTAAGAATAGTATCAGTGTGAGCCACACAAACATATTTACCAATTTTCATTTCTGAGTAAGAATAATAGAGACAACCTCAATGTACCAGGAACTGTGTATGTATTTTTAATCTTCATAAAAATCATAGTAAATCATTTCAAATGTGGGTAATAGCAAACATTCTTGTGGTACCAGTGGCTAAACAATCATCTTCCCCGGGTCGTCTGAACAGGAGCCGGTATGATGTCTCTCAGTCCCAACTGGATCCTTTACTTCCACCACCAAAATTCCATCGTGACAGAGGACTGCAGACAAATCTTTGGTTTCCACGCCATCTGGCAGCTTGTACTGTCGGGTGAAGCTTCTGGAGATAAAACCGTGCTCGTCCATTCTGGTTCCGTGTTGCGCTTTTATCAGCAGCCAGCCTTCGAAGGTCTGAATGATGATGTCTTCGGGGAGGAACTGGACCACGTCCAGCAGGATCTGAAAGCGGGATTTGCCTTCTCGGGGTAGCGTCTCTGCCGCTGAGTCCACTGGAGCGGACTGCGCTGCCCTGGTTTTCCTCAGGTCCACGATGGTTGGCCCGGGCAGTGCATACAAAGCATGATCCAGCCTGCAGTCTTCCAGACCTCGAGCTTCAAACTCCTCCTGGTAGCGCACTGGAATCTCTATGAGGTGCCTCAAAATGATTTTTGCCATAGTGAAGGTATTGAACAGCCTTCCTTCAGCCGCGAACCCCCGCAGTGCCCTAGTGACTGGATTACCAGTGGAAGCAGCTAGTGGTTTACAGCCCTGCCCAGACGCAGCCACTTAATTCGGCCTGAATCACAGCACGGCATGCTCTCTTGTCTTTTCACACACGCTGACAATGAACGGCTATTTATAGGGCATGTTTCCCAGTTGCATTTAGCACACAGCCCGCACAAGCTGCCCAGTCATGGATTGCCCTTACATTCTCAGTTATCCTTGGCAAATGTGTCTGCCTTGCTTTCTTCAAGAGAAAAAGAGACTGGGAATTGAAAACGGTATTTGAAAAATATCTGGGTGAGGCCAGGCCAGGGGCAGTGGCTCACGCCTGTAATCCCAGCACTTTGGGAGGCCGAGGCGGGTGGATCCCTTGAGGTCAGGAGTTCAAGACCAGCCTGACCAACATGGTGAAACCCCGTCTCTACTAAAAACACAAAAATTAGCTGGGCATGGTGGCTCATGCCTGTAATCTTAGCTACTTGAGAGGCTGAGGTAGAAGAATCGCTTGAACCTGGGAGGTGAAGGTTGCAGTGAGCCAAGACTGTACCATTGCACTCTAGCCTGGGCAGTAGAGTGAGACTCCATCTCAAAAAAAAGAAAAAAAAAAAAAATATATATATATATATATATATATATATATATATATATACACACACACACACACACACACACATATACATATATGTGTATGTATATATGTGTGTGTGTGTATATATATATATGGGTGAGTGCTTTCTCCTTGTGGAATTCGGTAATCTAAGGGAATAGGACCTCTTAGAACTGTCAGATATATGCTCTCATAATATGAACTGGGATCACATTTCCCCTAGTCTCCAGATACAAAGCTGGGGAGGGCAGAATCTAGCTGTAATTGAGGAAGAATTAACACACACATATTCAAATCTCAAACATTCAACAAACTCTCAGCCCTCTGTCCTACACATTTCCCTTTATTTCATCTTTGAGGCTTTTGGGCCTAAGGAACACGTGAGACACATTATCTGGGTTACATTTGACTTAACAAAATGAGATTAGACAATTAAGCTAGAGAAGTGACAAATGTCAGATGGGGGCTGGAGGGGCATAGAACGGGGAATCTCAGTGATGAAAATAGAGCCACAAGGAAGAGAAAAATGTCAAAGCTTTGAACAATTTGATCCAAAAATCTAAGGATTAATCTAGCCACTGCTCTGCTACTGAGTTGGCAAAAATAAATTACATATAATTTCCCGACTACATCACCCTTTATACTAAACTTCCCCTGAAAAAGAATGAGGCAACTCTTTATCCACAGCTGTGGAAGAATCTCCAAGATATGTTAAACCAAAAAGAAAATATTCCAGAGCAGTATATAATATACGACTATTTATACCTGTTTTTTTTTCCTTGAGACAGAATCTTGCTTTGTCACCCATGCTGGAGTGGGTGACAGCCTCAAAGACCTGGGCTGAAGAAATCCCTCACTCTCAGCTTCCTGAGTAGCTGGGACTATAGAACCATGCCAGCATGCCCGTTAGTTTTCTTGATTTTATTTGTTTTATTTTTTTTTTGTAGATACGAGGGTCTTGTTATGTTGCCCAGGCTGGTCTGGAATTCCTGGCCTGAAGGGATCCTTCCACATCATCCTCCCAAAGTGCTGGAAATACAAACTTGAGCTGTTGCGCCGGGCCTTCTTTATACTTTTTTTTAAAAGTATGTATTTGCTTATATAAATAAAATCTCTCTGAAAGCTCTGCAGCGGAGAACAGTGGGTGCCTCCTGAGAGAGTGATTCACGGGTAGGGGCTGGAGGGAGACATACTTTTTACTATAAACACTTCTGTGCTATTAGATATGTATTTATTTACTATTTTTATTATTATTTTTACCATCATCTTCTTTATGATAGTGTGTGCTTTTCATTATTTTATTTATGTATTTATTTATTTATTATTTTTCTTGAGACAGAGTCTCACTTTGTCTCCCAGGCTGGAGTGCAGTGGCGTGATCTTGGCTCACTGCAGCCTCCGCCTCCTGGGTTCAAGTGATTTTCCTGCCTCAGCCTCCCAAGTAGCTGGGACTACAGGCACATGCCATCACAACCAGATAACTTTTGTATTTTTAGTAGAGACAGGATTTCGCCATGCTGGCCAGGCTGGTCTCAAACTCCTGACCTCAGGTGATCTGCTCACCTCAGCCTCCCAAAGCCTTGGGATTACAGGTATAAACCACCGCGCCTGGCCACTGTGCTTTTTATTTATAGAGTGTATATGGAATATACCTATACACAATAAATTTTAAAATATGGGAAATTCTTCTCCATGGAGATTAATATTTTCTTAAATGGATAGAATCAAGAGTAACTTTCCTTTAAAAATACATACACATTCTTTAAATGAGAAAAATGTATATATAATATTAAAAATCAGAAAATAAAAAGAACAAAAATCTTCTTTAGCTCCCTTTTTAAGTCTAAAAATCCTCTGTGGACATTTTGGTATACACTTAGAAATGTGTCCTAACAAGGCTGTTCACTCTCAGCTGTTTGAGCTGCAATTTCCAAGCTGGTGGCCATCCAGGGGAAAATGTACTCTTTTAATGTTCTCTGGCTTATAAAATACTGTGGGATGTTTTCATCACTGCCACCCTGGATGGAACGTCAAGATCAGAACCCACTGCCAGTGGCAAGAAATAGATAAGCTCCTAAGGATTTGGCATTAAAATACTGGTAAGATTTACGGCAAAATTGAGAGAAAGCTACAGACATTTCCTACATGCCCCCACCCCTACACATACACAGCCTCCCCCATTATCAACACTGCCCCCAAAGTGATACTTTTTTGTTTTGAGATGGAGTCTCGCTCTGTAGCCCAGGCTGGAGTGCAATGGCACCGTCTCTGCTCACTAATACCTCCACCTCCAAGGTTCAAGTGATTCTCCTGCCTCAGGCTCCTGAGTAGCTGGGATTACAGGCATGTGCCACCATACCCAGCTAATTCTTGTATTTTTAGTAGAGACAGGGTTTCTCCATGTTGGCCAGGCTGGTCTTGAACTCCTGACCTCAGGTGATCCACCCACCTCAGTCTCCCAAAGTGCTGGGATTACAGGCATGAATCACCACTCCCGGCCCCAACGTCGTATATTTGTTACAATTGATAAACCTACATTGACACATCATTGTCAGCCTGAGTCCATATTTCATACTAGAGCTCAATCTTGGTGTTGTACATTTTATGCATTGTGGTGATGTGTATCTAACATTATAGTATCATGCAGAGTAGTTTTACTGCCCTAAAAATCCTTAAGGCTCCACTTATTCATCCCTCCCTCTCCCCTAACCCTTGATCTAAAAAAACACCTCAAAAAAATTCAGTCTATTAAAACAAATACTAGAAAGAGGCTGTTAGGGTGAGACAGAGAAAATGTGTCAAATAATTCAAATAATCTTACAGTTTCTTGCACCCAGGGATCTATAAGATAGACAAAGAAGGCATAGGTGTGAGTGACAAGTTTCTATGTGTGATCTGTGAATCAGCTGCTGAGATTAAAAATGAGCAATCCCAGCACTTTGGGAGGTTGAAGTGGGTGGATCATCCGAGGTCAGGAGTTTGAGACCAGCCTGACCAACATGGTGAAACCTCATCTCTACTAAAAACACAAAAATCAGTGGGACGTGGTGGTGGGTGCCTATTATCCCAGCTACTCAGGAGGCTGAGGCAGGAAAATCGCTTAAACTAGGGAGGCAGAGATTGCAGTGAGCCGAGATCATGCCGTTGCACTCCAACCTAGGCGACAGAGAGAGACTCTGTCTCCAAAAAAAAATGAGCATCACATTTCTGGTGCAACATTCAAGACTTCTACTTCTGCCATTTTCGCAAAACTGCCCTTTGACTCCAGTCCTAAGCCCAACTGCCCTCCTCATCGTTATCATCAGCTGCCTTGACTTTTTGTCCTTTTGGAGAATGTGTCAGGCTTCCTCACTGGCCTCCTTCTCCTGCCCTCCTGTCCATCCTTCGCCTTGTAACTAGAGCAGTTGTTCAGAGCATCACATAGATGACGTCACTCCCTTGCTTCAAACTTGAAGTCAGAAGCTTCTCATCACAACCAGAATAAAACACAAAATCTTGACCATAGTCTACGAGAACCTGTAATCTGGCCCCTCTGCCCTGCTCCCCTCTGCCTCACACATGGGTTCAGTATTTGTACATGGTGATGACCATGCATAAAATGGTGGTCTCCTCCTTCAGGGGGATCGATCCTTCTGCTTCAACTACACTGACCTCCTTTCTGTCCCTTGAATACTCTAAGTTTGTTTCTTCCTCAGGACGCTTGTACTTAGACTCCCTTTTGTTCTGAAAACTTGACTTTCAGGTTGTCTTAAGGTTACCTCTATCTCATCATTCAGACTCCGGGTCAAATGCTACCTCTTCAGCCAAGTCTTCCTCGTGACCATCTAGGGAAAGTACTCTTGTCATTCCATCATAGAACCCTATTTTACCTTTGTTTTGTATTCTTTTATGCCATGATCAGGCCAGTGTGGTCACAAGAGGAGATACAGGAGAGAGGATGGGGAAAACAAAGTATGTTATACTCACAGGTCCTAGAGACAGCTGGCCGTGGAGGGTGTGGGGAAGACACAGGCGGTCAGGAGGCAGAAGACAGGAGCAAGTGGAAGATTTAGCCAGAGCCTTTATTGGGGTTTCCACAAGAAGGGCAAGGCAGGGCAGGATGAACAGTTTAGGACTGGCTAGTTTGAATAATTTCAGCAGGCTCTAAGCTCTAGAGGGTCTCCAACTGCCTGGTACCTGACCTTTGGTTGACTAAAGCAGAGGAATGTTGCTTCCTGGGGTGCAGGGACCATGTAGAGGAGAGATGGCTCTGGGTTGGGCAGTTTGCATATCAAAGGCATACTCCCAGCTGAGCCCTTTGCTGTATCTAAGGATTGGCCAGCCCTGGGAGGGTCAGTCTCTTTCCAGATGGAAAGGTTTTTAAGATATCAAAACATCATAATACACAGAAAATAATCTACATTTATATTTTATTAAAGAATATAAACTATTTTTTTCTTATCCCTCTCAAGAGAGCAAACAGAGTTTTATTCCATGCATGCTCGCTGGGGGTAATATTGCCCACAAGGAGGCAAAAATTGGTCCCTACAGAGCAGAAAAAATTCACATATTCTAAGATTATATAAAATCTGAGCTATAATGTAATGGTGTATGATCCTCCAAAGGGCCACAGTGCATAAATGGACATGTATCTGTGTTATTAGACTTTCAATGGGGAGATGGAGGAGAAATTCAGTGAAAAGTATCTAAAGATATCTGGAGGGGGTAAATGTTACAATAATAAAACAGGTGAGAAATGCTGTATAGTCTGCTTCATTAGTCGGTCATCAAGAACCCCATGGCTTATGCCAAATGCTGAAGAGATGAGGAGGATAAGGGTGACAGTATAGACGCAGCAATAAGGCTGTCCTCGACCAAACCGAGGTCAGAGTAATCAGTAGGGTGAACATTAAATTGCAGTGACTTGGAGATCACTGATCATTGAACATAGGCTGCAAATTCCAATAACAGCTTGGCTCGAGTTTGAGAAGGTTTTCTAAAAAGAGCCATGACGCAGCTGGGATAAGAAGGCTGACAGAGTGGGCCACATGAAGCTTTGAGCAGGGACAGAGATGAGGACATCTGAGTGTTCCAGGTCACAGGATGGCTTCTTCAAGGTCCTGGAGCCAAAAGAAAACATCATGCCAAGAGAAGACAGGAAAACCTCAGTGTGGCCACAACGCACACCACACAGCCAGAAACGGGGAAATGAGGCTGGAGAGGCAGCAACCAGCCATGAAAAGCCTTGTCATCTTTCTTGGGACAAAGTCACATTTTTAAAGTTGCCTGAATTTTACAGTTATTTAAGCTGTCACAGCAGAAATCTTAAAGACGATTCTTCATCTCTTCATAATCAAAAGCCCCATTGAGAGTTTTTTGGTTTTTTTCCAAATTAAAGTTTGGATTCGATTTTGGAATAATGGTGTTAATGTCAGGAAAACCCAAAGCAATGCCTTTTTGAAAACTTCTCTGACCATACCTACAATAAGAAATATATTTACTATCATGACCCAGTGAGTGTACATATACACATACTGGGTACAAAACACTTAGCTTTCCTATACGAATACACTCTGCTGGTCTCTATTCAGTTCTGTGTAGCTTAAAAAAAGGGATCCTTGAAACTCTCTAAATTGATTTCATGACCCCAAAATTGGTTAAAATTGATAGTTTGAAAAGTTACTTAACTTTTTACGTTATTAAGCAAGGTAGTTTATCATCTTTGCGGGGTGGATTACATCTCTGCAGAGTGACTGCGGTGGTCTTGGCTGATTGTCCTTCTGTGGCAGTGGTGAGACATTGAGCAGGAAGGGAAGGAGCAGTGCAGTGGGAGCAGGTAGCATGGCTTATGCCGAATGCTGAAGAGGTTAAGGAAGGTACGAATGGAATCCTAGATTTAGCAGTGAGGCTGTCTTTGACTTAACTAAGAGGAGAGTCCATGGCAAGACAGGGACAGAAGTTAAGCTGCAGTTGGTCAGGGAGTGAATATTACATAAAGACTACAATTTTAAGCATGTGAGGGGATGAAAAAATTAACATAGGCTGGGTATGGTGGCTCACACCTGTAATCGCAGCACTTTGGGAGGCCAAGGCAGGTGGATCATGAAGTCAGGAGATCAAGACCATCCTGGCCAACATAGTGAAACCCTGTCTTTACAAAAAAAAATTAACATAAATTCCAGGTTTGTTGTGTCTAATAAGATGCTTTTAAGAAAATTGACTAGCCAGGCATGGTGGCTCATGCCTGTAATCCCAGAAGTTTGGGAGGCTGAGGCGGATGGATCCCTTGAGGTCAGGAGCTCAAGACCAGCCTGGCCACGTGGCAAAACCCTGTCTCTACTAAAAATACAAAAATTAGCTAGGCATGGTGGCACACACATGTAATCCCATCTACTCAGGAGGCTGAGCAGGAGATTCGCTTGAACCTGGGAGGCGGAGGTTGCAGTGAGCTAAGATTGTGCCACTGCACTCCAGCCCAGGTGGCAAAGCGAGACTCTGTCTCAAAAACGAAAACAAAAACAATAGAAAGTTGACCATTAGCCTGATGGATAGGAGAGAAGTGGTTAGTAAGAGACCCTGACAGGCTGTGCTTGCTTGAGTCTGAGACCTAGATAAACAATAACCCATTTGGAATATTTATTTTAAACAAAGAAATTTCCTTATGTCATCCCCAAGTCATTGTTCAGCCCTACAGCCTAATGTCAACTAGGCTTTGGGGAATTAAGGAAGGGACTGTACTATATATTATATACATTAGAGCAAAGGGCCTTAGCTACCCAGAGAAGCGGTAATGAGACCACAGGAGATGGAAATAGATATTTAGAGAAAGATAAAATTGGCAACCAAGTTAACATCTACACATACCTAAGGGTATCCCAAAAGTTTATGACAGGAGGTTTGATTGGACCCTGCTGCACTCTTGAAGGCTGAAGTCAACTCTGGAATGTTAGCCTGGAATGTTAAGGAGTTTGTCTTTCCATAGGAGCCGTAATAAACACAAATACAAAGAGAGTTTAGAGGATGGAGAAGTAATCTTCCTACGGTTCCCAATCTTCCTTCTTTGATTATGTCATCTTTCTCTGATCAACCACTTGCAGTGGTTCTTGGCTTTCTCACATGGTAACTGTTGTGATTATACAATCTGATCTTAACTTTCTTTCCAAATCTGTATTTTTAGGATTTCCTCCATTGTATGCCCCAAACTCTTTGGTCTAGAATTCAAGAACTCTACCAATACCATCAGATAGGTGTTTGTAAGAAGCCATACCTTATAGGACTGTTCTGTATCATCCCAACCTTCCAACCAACAGGTGGCTGCTGTCTGACCATTCTTTCTGTTTCTCTTTGTTTTTTTCTTCACATGCTATTTTTTTTTTTCAGCAGGTCTGCTATGGTAGGTTTGGTAATGCCTCCCAAAATATATCCACATCTTAATCCTTGGGATCAATAAATCCGTAGAATCTGCTGCCTTATACAGCAAAGACTTTACAGTCCTGATTAATAAAGACCTTGAGATAAGATTATCCTGGATAATCTGGCTGGATGCCAAATGCCATCAAAAATGTCTTTATAAGAGAGAGGCAGAGTTCCAGGCATGGTGGCTCCCACCTGTAATCCCAGTACTTTGGGAGGCTGAGGCAGGTGGATCACCTGAGATCGGGAGTTCAAGACCAGCCTGGCCAACATGGCGAAACCCTGTCTTTACTAAAAATACAAAATTAGCCCAGTGTGGTGGCACATGCCTGTAATCCCAGCTACTCAGGAGGCTGAGGCAGGAGAATCGCTTGAACCCAGGAGGCAGAGGTTGTGGTGGGCTGAGATCATGCCATTGCACTCCAGCCTGAGCAACAAGAGTAAAACTCTGTCCAAAAAAATAATTCATTAATTATTAATTAAAGAGAGGCAGAGGAATACAAGAGAAGGCGATGTGAAGATGGAGCACAGAGGACTGGAAGATGCAGGCTTTGAAGATGAAAGTGATACAGTTACAAGCTCAGGAATCCCAGCGGCCATTAGAAGCTAGAAGAGGCAAGAAACAGATTATCCTCCAGAGCCTCCAGAGAAAGCACAGCCCTACCAACTCCCTGCTTTTGGACTTCTAGTTCCAGAACTGTGAAAAAGTCCATTTCTGTTGGTTTAAGCCACGAGGTTTACGGTTGTTATCACAGCCACAGGATATGAATACAGATGCCCTTATCCTCTGACACAGATGTCACTTCTGATGGTCAAAATGTGTTTTTCCTTTAAGCCTTGACCTAAACACTCCTCCTCCCTGTAGAGTTCCCATATAGCTTCAGCTGAAAGCAGTTTTGCTGTACTTACTGCATATAAGGTTCACCTGGCACCTTAGTTATAAACTCCTGGATCTCTTTTATGGATTGTTAAGCAAGATACTAGGCTAGAAAACAGAGATAGAGTTGGTGTTCAAGAACTAGTACAAGAAAAAATCTTTGGAATATTCCACTAGTTGAATTGGTGTCTAATGTGCTCATAAAACTTTAGGGCTACAAACTCTGAAGGGATGTTTCCTGCGACTGTCATGATGGAGTCAGATTCATCGGGCACTGCTCAGGGACTGGACTGTCAGCAACCAGGACTTAGCAGGTAGAGCAAGCCCCACTGTGTTCACTCTGCCTTCCCTGAGTCCCAACTGCTGGGCTCACCAATGCCCCCATACTCAGGCTCAGCCCTGTTTCTGCTACTGAGTTGATTGTAACCAAAGCAAACAAATCATCAACAGCTTCAGCTCAGTATCATCAGGACAGGAGATGAATCTAACCTGCTCGATCCTGTGGCATAGCTATAACAGCTGAGCAACTGCCTGCCCTCTCAAATCTTCAACAAGATTCCAGATCGGAGCCCCTTCTATTCTTGGAGTTGGTGCAATTCATAAAACTGAATATTCGGCCAAGATTTTCTCCTCTTTTGCTTTCCTCCCAGCCAAATTCCACAGTCCCTCTAAAGGCCTAGATCGTGCCCTGAACTGAGACTTTGCTGGTGGCTGGTGCAGTGGTATTTCCTCTAGAGTCCATTTGTTCTTTCCACAGAGATAGATCCTAGTTCTGTGCCTTCAATCTGCTAGCCATGTGTGTTAGGGTTCTCCAGAGAAACAGAATAAATAAGCTGCTAATATAGAGATCTATAAGAGAAGATTTATTGTTGAAATTGGCTCAGGTGATTATGGAGGCCAGAAAATTCAGTTCAAGTCCAAAGGCCTGAGAACCAGGGGAACTGATGCTATAACTTCCATTCCAAGGAGTCTGAAGGCCCAAGAACCAGGAGCTCTGATGTCTGAGGGCAAAAGATGGATGTCACAGCTCACAAAGGGAGAGAACAAATCCACTCTTTCTCCTCCTTTCTGTTCTGTTCTGGCCCTCAAGGGATTGACTTATTCCCATCCACACCGATGAGGATGATCTTCTTTTTTCAGTCTATGGAGTCAAAGGCTCATCCCTCTGGAGATACTTCACACACATACCCAAAAAGAATGTCTGACTAGCTATCTGAGCATCCCTTAGCCCAGGCAAGTTGACACATACAAGTATCACACAAGGCTCCTGCCAGACTGACTTTTAGATTTAGGGATTCTAACCATCCATGCCTCCTGCTTCATGGAGTAATGGTCTGTAAACAGCACTTGAGCAGCTATGCCCTTTGACCAATTAGTAGAGACTAGTGCAGCCTGTGAGAGCAACTGGGTAGCTGCCACCGTTACATACGCTGCCTCCGCCTCCTTTTCCTAACATTGACTTCTGAGCACCAGTGTGGCTCCCTCCCAAATCTGCCAAGTCTCTATACCTAGGCCCATCTCATCCCCGACAGATACACTACTTCATGGTCGATAAAAACATGGACTAAGGGTGTCTGCTTTGATATGTTACTTCACCTGAGAATGTTTCAACTTATTCTCTAAAATGGGTGTAACTACAGGACATACCATCCAGAGATGTTGGAAAGATTGAATTTGATTGTGGCCATTTTCTCTATGAGGCACTGTGCTAAGTGATCAATATATATATAAGTATTTCTGTTGGTCTCTCCAAAACATAAGCAGGCTGGACACTTGAAAGATTATTTGTTGTCTACCAAAAACTGCAATCCCACTTTGGGAGGCCAAGGTGGGTGGATCGCTTGAGTTTGAGACCAGCCTGGGCAATATGGCGAAACCCCATCTCTACCAAAACAAAATAAATTAGCTGGGTGTGATGGCATGCATCTGTAGTCCTAGCTACCCAGGAGGCTGAGGTGAGAGGATCACTCGAGCCGAGGAGCAAAGGTTTCAGTGAGCCAAGATGGCACCACTGCACTCCAGCCTGGGTGACAAAAACAAAACAAAAACTATAAATCTTTTTCTCAGCTAATCTTTAGAATTTTCATGAAAAAGCATAGAAAGCTACTTTTCTGGGGGGTACAGGTTACTGAAGCCCAGAAGGTATATAAATAAAATAAAAAATAAAGTTTTAGACGCAGAAAAATGTTTTTTACTCTGTCACTGAGTGTTTGCTGTGGAGTTTCCACCCCTCAAAATAGGACGAACATCTGTCTTTGGCCCATTTTAACATTCCCTTATGAAGAAATGGTTTCTAAGGTATCATAAGCTCATTTAAGTTGCTAGGCCAAAAGGAAGGCATGACATGTTAGTTTCAGACTTGCAAGAAGCTGAGATCTCCTCAGGATCTGTACTGAGCTGTAAACCTAATTCCAGATGTGGTGTGAAGTGCTGTCTGAAATGGAAGCCAAGTGGGGTTTTATGTTTTTATGTGATAACTGCCCTCTGGTGGGAGAGGCTGGAATTTTACTGATGAAAGGCTGGTTCTTTAATAATAACTGAGATTCTGAACAAGTAATTCTTATTCCTCTTGCCTTTCGACTTTACTTTCCAAATAAAGACCCCCATAGACTGAGACCATTTCACTATTTTGTCTGACCAGCTTTTAAATTACTGTATAGGGTGGGAGGTGGCAGGCTTGGGGGAAAAAATTTTTTTAACACCTGGACTCTTTTTTTTTTTTTTTTTTAACAAGTGTCATGTGATACTAAATGCCTGGACTCTTATTCCCTATTTGGAAAATTTTTGAAGGATAAATGTTGAACCCGTGCTTCCTGATTGGAGGCTGCAAAGCACAAATTATGCTGGTTCTACATGCATATGCCAGAAAAGGCATCTTATTAGTATGATGAAAGAAATCTTTTTTTTTTTTTTGAGACTGAGTTTCGCTCTTGTTGCCCAGGCTGGAGTGCAGTGGTGCAATCTCAGCTTACCGCAACCTCTACCTCCTGGGTTCAAGAGATTCTCCTGTCTCAGATTCCTGAGTAGCTGGGATTACAGGCATCTGCCACCACGCCCAACTACTTTTGTATTTTTTACTAGAGACGGGTTTCTCCACGTTGGTCAGGCTGGTCTCGAACTCCCAACCTCAGGTAATCCGCCCACCTCAGCCTCCCAAAGCGCTAGGATTACAGGTGTGAGCCTTCATGCCCAGCCAAAAGAAACCATTTTAAGGGACATAAAGACCTAAATTTGAATTCTCTCTCTGCCTTTTACCATCTGTTTGATCCAGGGCAAGTCACAATCTCCCTAAGCCTTCATTTCTTCTTCACCAGTAAAATGAGGAAAATGTGTATATCTCTTAGGGTGCTTTGAGTGTTAGAAAAGAGATGTAAAACACTTAGAATAGAACCTGGCACATAGTAAATGTTCAATAAATGTTAGATATTATTATTTATAGTATGTAAAAGGATGCAAGCTCTTTGGAGAAAAGCTGACCCATTTCAACTCTGTTATGGCTATTTTTAAAAGAATAGCATGTAGCATTGCCCACATTTCTTTAAATATTAGTCAAGGCCATGGCAAATATTGGATCTTACTGGATAACTATACAAGCCACGAATTCTACACAGATGAGGTTCAGACCAAGCTAGAACCTGGGAAGGAGCCCACTATGGCTTCCCTATCGCACTAGAATTATCTTTATCAGCTGTGATCAAATGATATTTATTCTTTTTCTGCAATTTACTTTTAAGCCCTTTAGTGGTATTAACATTATTTTTTAGTTGCTGAGCTACTAAGCTTGAGGAACAGGTCTGCTTTTTAACCTGAGAGAAATTTCAAGGAAATACTTGTTATGGCTTGCTCAGAAGTGGTTCTCGGGGCTTTAGGAGTTATTTTTCCACAACATAGTTTAACTGAGAGGTCAGATAAGGAAGTCAAGATAAAGAAAATGTAGAATTGGATAGTAGGGCAAAGAGTAGAGGCAAGAACTAGCAATCAAGAGCAAAGATAGAAGACAGGCATTCTAATGAGTTTTCTAACACCAGGTAGTTGACAAAAACCTCCATGAACCTTAGTTCTCAGCTGGAAAATACGACAAGGGACTGAACTAAATTAGAAAGTCCCTTCCAAGTTAAAAAAAAAAAAAAGAAGAAGAAGAAGAAATCTACTTGAGTATCATGTTAATTACACATAACCTGCCAAAGTGTCCTCAAAACTTTGTTTTATTCTTTGTGTACCCACTCCCCAACCCCAGCAACTCCCTTTCCATTCATTTCATACCACCAGCCAGGGTCGCCTTTTCTCCAGCACTAAAGGCTGGCAGAGGGACAGGTGATTCAGAAGCATTTATTTTTCCTTTGAGTCTCACTCTGTCCCCACGCTGGAGCATGGTGGCGCGATCACAGCTCACTGCAGCCTTGACCTCCTTAGGTCAGGTCATCCTCCTGCATCAACCTTCCAAGTAGCTGGGACCACAGGTATGTACCACCATGCCTGGATAATTTTCTTCTTTATCATTTGTAGAGACAGGGTCTCACTATGTTGCCCAGACTGGTCTCAAACTCCTGGGCTCAAGTAATCCTCCCTCCTTGTCCTCCCAAAGTACTGGGATTATAGAACTGAGCCACTGTGCCTGGCCCAAAGCACATTTTTATCTGAGGACCCTGCCATTAGAGATGAGGCGTTAATTAATTAGAGGGAAGGCATTTGTCCTTGGGATGTTAGAAGGGAGATTCTTATCATTGCACCGCACTCGTGGAAAGCCCCGTTGACTGAAAGCCTGATCCAGTGGCACTAAGGCCTGGCATGTGGTCCCAACCTCAACTTGACCAGAGATTTGGAATTGAGATTCTAAGACTTTAGGCCCTTACTGGGGTGTGCATCGGGTGTGCATTAGGCCCTTTAACTGAGGTGTGCATGGAGTTCAGGTGACCACTTCCTGCCATAAGAAGGCCAAAGCAGAGCAGACCACACCAGCGTTCGTGTCTGCCTCACTCTTCTGGCTCTGTAGCGAGTAGCAGAAACGGGATCACACAGCTTCAGGGAGAATAGTTAGTTGTCTTGGAACTAGGAATTACCCAGAAACCAAAAAATTGCCAAGAGCCAATTCCCAAGCCATCAACTGCCCCTGTGCTCTGGGAAGTAACACTTCTATCATTGGGATACAATACTCTTTATTTCTAAGGCTGGTCTGAATAGATTTCTGTTAACCTTTAGAAAGCAAATATGTGGCCAGGCATGATGGCTCACGCTTGTAATCCCAGCACTTTGGGAGGCCGAGGCGGGCAGATCATGAGGTCAAGAGATCAAGATCATCCTGGCCAACATGGTGAAACCCTGTCTCTACTAAAAAATACAAAAATTAGCTGGGCATGGTGGCGCGCACCTGTAGTCCCAGCTACTCGGGAGGCTGAGGCAGGAGAATTGCTTGAACCTGGGAGGCGGAGGTTGCAGTGAGCCAAGATTGCACCACTGCACTCCAGCCTGGCGCTTGGCAACAGAGCAAGACTCTGTCTCAAAAAAATAAATAAATAAAAAAGAAAGAAAGAAATAAAGCAAATATAAAATTTCTTCTGAAGAAATTTATTCTGGGGCTCAAATCCCAATAAGCTCATGACTTGAAGTAATAACTCTCAAATAAGGACCTTTCAGACACCAAGATGAGCTATTGGAAACATATTTTGGGGCTGAAGGGTCTTCTTGGGGTCCTTTAAGTCCACAGGCAGCTTCCGATGCTATCTTCCTGGTTTTAGTGGGAATTCTAGAGGAACATGCTTGGGCAGGCTGTCTGTGTCCTTTGCAAAGCAAACAACAGATCTCATAGATGAAAAGAAGTGAAACTCAAGGTGGTATTTTTATAGCCTAGACTTCGAAAAAGCTCTCTTTGGAGGACCTTCTGGAGAAAGAATGAAGGCTCATGTAGCTGATGCAGTTTGCTGCATGCTCAGCCCAGCTGCTATTTGGGGCTTTTGTTTTTGGACTTTTGCTTTCTTTGTCATTCCGTTGTTTGAGATGTGATCTCGCTCTGTCGCCCTAGGTAGAGTACAGTAGCAGTCATGGCTCACTGCCACCTCAAACTCCCGGGCTCAAGTGATCCTCGTGTTTCAGCCTCCCAAAGTGCTAGGATTCACCGCAGCCGGCCCCATCTGCTGTTCAGGTCTCACAGGAGGTGGTTTTGCATGATAATCAAGAGCATAAGATACAGTCACCTGCATTCAAATACTGATTCCACTCCGAACCTGGACAAGTTACTTAATGTCCACCTCACTGTGTTCTTTCAACATCTAAAGAGATCATGTGTGGAGTATCCACTGGATTCCAGACACTATTCTACATACTTTTACATAAAAAATAAAAGCTAGCATGTATGCCTGTAGAGTACCTTAGCTTAGTGATCACAAGAGGAGTTAGAGAGACCACTAAGAACCTGGGGCTCATGGGATGCTTAGTCCTATCCACGCGTAGTCCTGTGATTCTAGTACCCAGAACCAGCAATCAAGGGAATTAATTACAATTCATTTTAGAAACTCACAACCTGCAACAATTTCTCAGTAATAATCAAATACAAAAGACCCAATGATGTGTTTACCACTACAGATGCTCCTTGACTTAGGGGTTATGTTCTGATTAACACAGCATAACTTAGATATATTACAAGCTAAAAATGCACTTAATATATCTAACCTACCAAACGTCATAGCTTAGCTTAGCCTAGCTTAAACGTGTTCAGAACACTTACATTAGCCTGCAGTGGGCTAAATCATTTAACACAAAGCCTATTTTATACTAGAGTGTTAAATATCTCATGTAAGAATACCATACCACATATAGCTTGCTGGGGAAAAAAATCAAGATTAAGCTGGGCATGGTGGCTGGAACTTGTAATCTCAGCTACTTGGGAGGCTAGGGCAGGAGGATTGCTTGAGGTCAGGAGTTTGAGATCAGCCTGAGCAACATAGCGAGACCCCATTTTTTTAAAAAAAGGAAAAAACACAAAATTTAAAATATGGTTCCTACTAAATGTGTATCACTTTTCCACCATCATAAAGTCAAAAAATCATAAATTGAGATTGAATCATCATGAGTTGGGAACTGTCTGTATATGTGTCAGACAAGGGTCCTCACAGTGAACTATTCTGATCATATATTTTTCTAAGCCCTAAAGCAAAATGCACTATCCAGCAGCAAAATCATTGGCTTTATAGACTGAAAGATGCAAAGTCAACAGGCTTTGTCTCCTTCAGTGAAATGTTATGTCAGAACACTAGCACAGAGTAAGCACTCAAGTGTCTATTTCTTTGCTTTCCTTCTACAAAACATTAACTTCACTGTGTCACCACGTAGGGTTGCAACAATCTAGCCATCTCTTAACTACCTCCTTGCGATAATATCTTAGTAGTTACAGCATGCGCTATTACATTCATTTTTTACAACACTGTACAACACTTCTACCAACCTCCAGAAAACTATAGACTGTTACACTCTACCGCCTTCAAGACCACATCTTCCACAACCAACTTATCCTTCCAACTTCACTGCATGCTTCTTCTCCTTCCCACCTTTCCTGCAAGCAAGCCTGTGTGCACACACTTGACCCTTACCCGCAGAAACTTTTTCCTAGATTTCCAAAAGCCCAACCCTTTCAAGCCTTCATGCGTTTACATTTGCAGTTTCTTTTGCTGTATGGAAAATTCCATCAGACTACACTGTTTCCTCTTCTGAGAAGGCTTCCCCAACTCAATCAGATAGAGCTAATCACCTCACCCTCTGTGCTTGCAAAATGCTTTTAGGTTATCCACAAAGCTGTTCTGTTCCAGGTCACTGTTTCTTATCTCTGAGGCAAGGAACAGGATGTTGTACCATCTTGGAAATAACTGCTTTCCAGGAGACTTGAATGTGTGTCCGTCATGCTCCCAGCAGGGAATGTGGCATCTGCGAACTGAGAAATTTAAGAATGGTTCAAAATATAGACTATTTACAAAGGTGGGCAGAATCTACGAGAAGCACAGGGGTAATGCAGTATCTCCAGGGCCAGCAACAGCAGGGAGTTTTGCCCTGAAGAAGCCAAGGAGAGAAGGTAGTTACTTGAACCCATAGTAAGAGATATACATAGAGAGAGGTCCACATAGCAGGCACAGAAGCCCTTAGCAGAGAGAAATAGGCAATCCCCGGTGGCCTGACAGGTGAGGAGTTGAGAGTAAATACTCTGACCTCATACTGTACCTGTTGCCTTTCATTGGCCAAGCTCATCAGGAAGCCAGGATGAGAGGCCCATGATGTAAGCCTCATGGCCAGTCTCCCTCAGCGTGGAGCAGATGGAGAGCAGCTTGGGAGGGTCAACAGGAGACAGCCAGCACTGTATGCATGGTGACGAGTTTTTTGCATGCTACATAAATGCTCAAACAGTAGCTTTTAGACCCAGCAGTAATAAATCAACCATACTTTAGAGATATTTAGTGAAATGATCCCAAGGTGTGTTCTTTGGGCAGCAGACTCGAGATGGTTGTCACTGTGCAGGAGACACATTTGGGGTCAGCTCCAATGGGAGAGAAGGGAATGAAATTTGTTTTGCTGTTTCTCTGTCCAAATGGCTCAAGGGTCTCAATCAGAAAAGATTCCAGCTTTGAATCCCAATGGTGAAACATATTTACCCTAGTCCTTTTCTGGGCCCCAAAATAACAGTCACTTGGGGTCCTCCATTTTTATCACCCCCAAAAGAAAACCCCATACCTATTGCTAGCCATTCCCCATCTCCCCACCACCACCCTACATAAATGTCCACATTCTCCACACTTTCCAGCACCAAAGGAGTGAGCATGCATTCTCAGTAAGGGAAATATCAGCCTCTAGGGTGCAAAAATGGTCCTGGCATGGTGGTGGGGTGAAAACATTTTAGATGTTACATAGTCCAAGAAAAGACGTACAGAGTATCTGGGAGAGTGAAATTTCATGAACTGAGGGGTGGGAAGGATGAAACTAGGGGAAAAAATGTCTAAAATGGCATACAATGCCACCTGAAAAGTTCAGTGTGACTGCCTAGTGACCCAGCCGGCACAAGCAGCATTTCTAGCCACAGCCTCCAGCATCACCTGCAGGACCTCCCAGGTGCCTGAGTGACAAAGCTTTCCTCTGTCGTACTGCCTTGAATAGATGCTTATGAGGCCAACCGTAACACACAACGTTGTAACCAAAGCGAAGGGGCTAAACTGACGAAACCTTTCAGGTGACCTTATTAATCCCTGGTCTCTTGCTTTTAGACATCCCAAAAGATGGACCAGGCTCAGCTGATATCTTCCATGCCTCAAACTTGGAATAAGCCATTATCGCAAGGAGCCCAGGATCTTCTTAATGGGGAACACTATTAAGAGATCTCAATGTATGGGCTAGGACCATTTCTACAAATAGCACTGATTCCAGTGTATACATATACACTAATTTTAGAACATTGTCATCACCCCCAAAAGAAATTCTTATACCCCATATTACCAGTCATTCCCCATTTCCCCACCATCACCCTGCATGAATTTTTATTCCAGTTTTGCATTGTTTTGATTTGTTGAATGTGGTGTGAATGAACATAGCCTAGTTTTAGAATGAGTTTGTTTCTGAGAGAATTCCAGGGTGGCATAAAAGAGGGTACAAGCATAATTCATTGCTGCCCAAGGGCCTTGTTACTTACTACCCATTGCTGTCTGATCTATCAGAAGAATGTCCTCTTCACTGAATAAAAGGCAGCACGAGGTAAATAGCTTTGGAGTATCTTCCAGCTCTTCCAGCCTTTCCTTAAGTGAACCACCCCTACCTTCTCAACCACACCAGTGGGCCCCCAGAAGTTATTATATAACACAGAGCCAAGCCCCTGGCCACAGCTGATATACTAGGGTAGGACATCCCATCCAAGCTAGGCCAGAGTTCTTCCTTGGTAATTTGGAGAATCTTAGGGGAACAGACTGTTAGAGAGAAGAGGTAAGGTAGAAAAGAAGGAGATTTTTTCAGTTTTCCAGTACTTAAATTGAGTCCATTTGTGGTAGGCAGAATTCTAAGAGTTCACCTTGGTACAGACCTGTATAATACCTACCCTCAACAGTGAAAAGGATCTGCGAATATGAAATATCATTCCCATCACTTACTATGTTATGCAACAAAAGCTGTGGTCTGGATGTAACGAAGGCTCTAAATCAGTTGATTTGGAGTTAAAAGGAAGATGATCCTTGGTGAACCTTACTTAATGGGGTGAAAATCTTAAAGAAGCGGCAGAGAGCATCTCTTGCCTGCTTAAGAAAGAAAGCAAACAGCCCTGGGTGACGGTCCGTGGAGAGGAGTGGCCCCGAGGAGTGGAGGCCTCAGTCCTGCTACCTCAAGGAACTGCATTCTGCCCACAAACAAGCTGAATGAGCTTGGAAGAGGCCCTGAGCGCTGAGTGAGAACCACAGTCCCTGCTGACACATGCAATGCAGCCTTGAAGAGACTCAGATTCCTGACCATGGAAACTGTGAGATTATAAATTTGTGTTCTTCTCAAGCCATTAAGCTTTTGGCAACTTGTTGCACAGCAATATGTAGTAATATGCCATTCCCAAAGCCACATTGGGTGGGGTTCAAAAAAACCAAACAGCTTAACATACTTTCTCACTAACTTCTTCACTTTTTACTTGAGCTAGTTAACAGTAGTTTATTTCAATCAGAAAGTCCTAATATGCTTTTTGGTACATCACTCCAAAGAAAGAATAATTAGCTAATGCCGAAAATGCCAACCCATTTGAATGCCTTTACATATTTGTTTTTTTTGTTTTTGTTTTTTTTTTGAGACAGAGTCTTGCTCTGTCGTCAGGGGCCAGGCTGGAGTGCAGGGGCGCAATCTTGGCTCACTGCAATATCCATCTCCTGGGTTCAAGCATTTCTCCTGCCTCAGCCTCCCGAGTAGCTTGGACTACAGGCGCACACCACCACGCCCAGCTAACTTTTGTATTTTTTAGTAGAGACGGGGTTTCACCATGTTGGCCAGGGTGGTCTCGATCTCTTGATCTCGTGATCTGCCTGCCTCAGCCTCCCAAAGTGCTGGGATTACAGGCGTGAGCCACCGCACCCAGCCGCCTTTACATATTTCTATTGACACATTTCCCTCCCCTCTGCCTCACATAATGGATGGTATAAATCTGAATAGAATGGGTAAGAAGAATCTTGGAAAAATTCTAAGGGGTGGATGTGGAGAGGGGAGCAGAGGAAACTGCTTATCATTGAAGCAATTAAACATAAAGTCAGAAGATGATTATCTTAATACTTTTGAACAGAAGTATGCTTTCTACTGAGGTTACAAAAATGAAAAATATTTTCTTAAAAAATATGCTTCTTCGTGTCTCTAGGTACTAGAGAGGTTAAAACAGTGAACATATTGCTCTATTTGGTGCCCTCTGACCTTCAAATTTTATCCAACATAATAAGGAAAATATCTTTAGGAGCAAATGTCTAGCTCATCTTCTTAACCATAGCAGTGGCCCCAGGGGTTATTTAGTTAAACTGAACCCACTGTCTTGGGCCAGAACTCTATGGTAATTTGAGGACAGATACACACAGACTCTACTGCAGGTAAATGCTCCACAAAGATGCTCACAGCAAGGGAATGTTTGGGTCCTGGTGGCTGTGGCAGGCACAGAGATGCACCACTGCTCAGCTCTTCCTTCAGGAAAGTCGTGGAGTCGGGAGGTGCGAGAGTGGAGTTAGCTGACAGCCTCCAGCTGTTACTGCCTTCAGAATCTGCCACAGTTTTTGAGCTGGAGCCACACTTCTTCCAGGCAACTCCCGGCTAATGACTAAGCACCACAGAGGTCCTGGAGCTTGGACGTTTCTCCACAACATGGAACACCTCTAGCAGATCACTTTTGCTCTGGCATTCCCCATTGTCTTGGTCTAAATTTTGTCATGTCCGCATCACGATCTGAGGCTCTCTGATGCCTCCCACTTTCCTTTAATAGGTGTTCAGTATGCATCGTGGGGTGAAGGCCTTCCCTGTCCAATCTACCTTCCTCTTCCTCTTCTCTTCCACAGGCATTAAAACCTCCTGTGCTCCCAGGTCCATCGCAACGTCTGCCTCACAGAGGACCCAGCTAACTCAGCAGCTGTACTTGGGCATACACGGGAATGGAAAAGAAGAAAACAGTCTGTATAGACAGAAGAATGAAGCATATATTCAGAGACAGAGAGAGAGAGAGAACAGGAGGGAGAGGGAGAACAGGAGGAAGAGGGAAAGAGAGTGGTAGGGAGAGAGATCTGACAATATCTGGATTATTTAATCCACACATTCTATGGGACACTTATTAGTAAATTTCCATTTTTTTCCCTTAAGTTAACCTAGGCTTTTTTTTTGGCAGGAGGTCACAAAGATAAGTAGTTTATCCATATTTGACACCCTCTTCAAAAAAATTGGTGGGGGCAGGGGATTAGGGCCACAGAACCATACTGGAACTGTACCTTATATGGCTCCAATATGTAACCCCAAACCACCCACCATCCACACCATTAGGTCTGAAAAAGACGGAAAAACACCAAGAAAATTCCCCTAAGACATATGGAGAAAGGAACACTCGGAAGGAGACAATTAACACTAATTGAGATAATCTTCTTTAGTATGGAAAAGAAGGGCAATTTCAGCTAATAAAGTGAACCAAAAAAGTATAAAGGTTTAACTTTGAAGCAATTACAAATATACTGTTTTTAAAAATGTGCTTCGTTGGCTCTGAATGTAGTCAGCAGAGGGAAAGAATGAAAAGATATCTGTTTGGTGGCCTCTAACGTCGAAATCTATTTTGGCAGCATATGCGGCATACACTAATTGAATACCTACTATGTGCCAGGTCTGAAAAAAGCACTGGATACGAGGATGAAACATTTATCTCTTAAAAGTGCTCATATTATTGCAAGAGACAAAGAATAAAAAAGAAGTTTAGAGATAAACACTCAGAATAAACTTCCCTCTATCTGGGTCACATCAGTTTTTAGTAAAGAAAAGTAGTGTCCAGGCACAAGAGAAGCTCTCCAGTTAATGAAGCCTTGGGACTATAAGAAAATTGCCATTTTTCAAAAAAAATAAAAATTACTTAAAAATTAGGCACAGTTTGAAGTGAGGAAGAGAAATATCATCTTAAGGGTAACTGCCAAGATCTAGCAAAAGAAGGATAAGATGGATCCAGCACCAATGTCAACAGGAATGCTCTCTGAACCATTAATTCTAAAGAACTTATCTCCCTAGAGCACTAGTTTTAAGCCTGGCCTATCCAGATTCCTCCTGAATAGTGTATGTGCAGCCCCACTGGTGAGGTGTCTCTTAGAACCTGAGCCCCCGCAGTGGACATCTCGGTGTTTGTTTCCTTCCAGCTTTACCACCAGAGGCCATAATCTAGCCACCAAGGTCTACCTCCCTTAGCTGCGTTTGAATTCCCTCTGAATTTCTGTTGATTAGTGTGGTAAGAAGCCACCAAGATGTTTCCCAAGGATCCCAGATTCCTGATACTTATACCCTTATATGGAAGTTTTGTTTTGTTTTGTTTTTTGAGGGGGATGGTACCAAATTTCTTTATTTAAAGGAATGGTACAAAGAACTTAAGTGGATGTTTTGTTACAACTTACAGAAAAGGTAAAGGAAACCCCACCATGCATGCACTGCCTTGGTGACCAGGGAAGTCACCCGATGGCTAAGGGGATATTAGCCTAAAGCTTAGCTTTCATTATCACTGTCTCCCAGGGTGTGCTTGTCAAAGAGATATTCTGCCAAGCCAGACTGGGGTGCTCCCATCTTGCACAGGTTGGTCACGTGGTCACCCAATTCATTGATGGAATCACCTGCTCATTCAGGTAATGCGTCACAATGAAGTCACACACATGGGGGTCATTTTTGTCAGTGGCCAGTTTGTGCAGGTCCAGTAGTGACTGATTCACATGTTTTTCCAAATGTGATGCACACTCCATCGCATTCAGCCCTCTCTCCCAGTCATCGCGGTCTGGCTTCTTGATACCCTGAAGGAAGATGCGGCCACCTCGTTGCTTCCGCAGCTCCATCAGTTTCTCGGCATGTTCCCTCTCCTCGTGAGACTGGGGAAGAAAGTACTTGGCCAAGTTCTTCAAAGCCACATCATCGCGGTCAAAGTAGCAAGACATGGACAGGTAGGCCCAGGAGGCGTAGAGCTCCAGGCTGATCTGGCCGCTGATGGCGGCCTCTGAGTCCTGG
>PVKP010017021.1:0-46948 GCA_004027715.1 Plecturocebus donacophilus
TGCAATGGCGCAATCTCAGCTGACTGCAACCTCTGCCTCCCAAGTTCAAGAGACAGGCATGCACCACCACTCCTGACTAATTTCTTGTATTTCATAGAGACGGGGTTTCTCCAAGTTGCTCAGGCTGGTTTCAAACTCCTGACCTAAGGTGATCCGCTTCCCTTGGCCTCTCAAAGTGCTGGGATTACAGGCATGAGCCACCACACCCAGCCTGGATTTTCTTGATGTAGAGATGTTCTCTACCTCAATATCCTGCCTCAAATATATTGTATCTATGTATAAGAAATATGCTATAACCTTTCAGTCTAAAACATATTTTTTCTCCCCATTTCCAAGATTTGAACTGAGTATACTTCATTTCACATGCAATGATTGCATTTTGTAAATATACTTTCTATCATTGAAGGAAGGTAGAGACTTTCAGAATGGATCTGATTTAAGTATTTTGGACATCAGTAAACATCTGATATGATCATGAAACTTTGCTCATTTGAGGAAGTCACTGGTACTCTCTGAGGTACGACCTAGTGGGCCCTGTAGAAACTTGTGGAAAAATTGCTGGGACCTTCATGTGGGGTGTGCAGGGCTGCCCAGGCTTTGGTGGATTCCTCGTTTGTTGTATCACACTAAGCATTGAGGACAAATGTGCCATACTTCAATGACGTCAGTATTATTAGCGGAGAGGCTAAAAAAAAAACACTGTGACTCCTTTTATTCGGACTGGATTGGGCTGGGGTTTTTAACATAATGCTATTTACTTTTAAAAACTTTTCTTATGCCTTTTTTTCTTTGTAATTGACTGTAAACATTTGTCTTCCCACCAGTTTAGAAGTCTCTAGAACTAATGGGTTTTATCAACCTCATTTCTCATTGCATAGTCTGTGTTACTTCGAATGGTGTTTGGAATGTGATAGACATTTGATATATGTTTGCTGAGTTAATTTAAACTCTATGCTTCTTGATCTTAAAAGAAAATATACACAACTTAGTAACTTAAACAGTCTTATCAATACGGAAAGGAGCTACTTAGCCCATTCTATCTTGTTTTCTGTATCTAGGCAGTCTTCCTTCTCCTCTGAACTAGAGCCGTGGAGTGGCACTGTGCAGCTGGGCTCTATAGATAAAGACGCATGAGGAAGCTGTAGGTGATCGTACTGAAATTGCTATGAGAATAAAATATGTTTTTAAAGAAATTATGCAAGATTTGCCACTGACATTTTAGGAAAGTGGCAGAGTGGAAAAAAAACGAAAAACTCATGTTTACATATAGTTTTACCTGTCAGTCTGCCCTATGTTAGGTGCAATGTATGAGCAAGTCACTCAGCTTGTCAGTGTTTCCCAAAAGCCCTCCATGCCCTTTATTTAAATCTCTGTATGGCAAACATGCTTACCTCCTTCTACTCTTTGGTTGGGAATCCTATCCATGGAACCTGCCTTCACTGATCCATTTAAAATAACTCTCTACATGGCTGTGTTCATGCTTGCCCGCTCTGCCTGCCGTTTTTTTTTTTGTTTTTCCCTGTGAGCACCTCTTAAACTTTCCCTTTCTGTGTTTGGATATTGTCTACCACGTGCTGACCTAACGTCTATCTTCCATCATCTGTTCCCGCCGCTTGAAAATGTGCCCTGAGCAATGACCACGATGACAGCAAGTCATGTTATCGACAGACGGATTCCAAGAGCCCAGCATGACACTTGGTCCATAACAAGTTTTCATTAGTTATTAATAAAATACATGTAATAAAGTCCGTTTTTGAAAGCAACAAAAATTATCCTCAAGGTTAAAACCATAAATCCACATTGGAGGAACTGCGGGGGGCGGGCGAGCGCCCCGGGCAGCCGAGCCTCGGGGGTCCGCGGACACCGGCTCCCTCCACCTACCCAGGGTGCCTACAGCACGACCTCCCCAGCCTCGATCCGCTGGACCCGGCGCCTCCAGCCGGGGCCTGGGTCCCGCGTCCCGAGACCGCCTTCGCTCAGACGCTCCTGTTCTGCTTGGCCTGGCCCTCTTCCAGGTGGCCGGTGCGTCTGGGACGACAGACGGAGTGGTAGGGTATAACACATGGTCAGCGAATTTCATGCATAATCATATGTGATCAACGGATTTCAAGACAATTCTGGAGCTGGAACCGAAAGCCGCCGATCATGTCTACCCCGCTCAGGCAAGCTCTGCAGCGGGAGACTGGAAAAGCCACGGACGAAGAATGTGACCTCAGGCGGACAGCAAGGGCGTGACGCCGCGGATGCCCTCGGCCCTGCTGGGGACGCAGCCACCCTGGGTTCTGCCCTGCTGGGGACGCAGCCACCCTGGGTTCTGCCGGGAGCCTGGGATCCGAAGCGCCCCCGAGTTTACACGTGACCTGGAGACACCCCTCGTCAGCCAGTAACTCAGTGTTTTGAACCACTCGGGACAAAACGTGACAGCGCCAGGTGGCGGCACTCTAGAAGGAAGGACATATTCATCGGCTCTGGGACTTTGCGACGAGGACTTACATTGCACACTTCATTACTGGAAAGCTTCAAGTGCGGGAAAGAACAGCCAAGACAAACACGAGCGCGTTTTTGGTGGATACGAAGGGAAACCACTGACCCAATGTTCGAGCAGTGAGTCCCTCCGCAGACCGCCCGGAAGACGACGGAAAACCCCTGCGAGGGCGCCAGCCGGGGACACCGCGACGTTCTTCCCGACGATGGCGGGGCCGGCGCTCCGCAGCCTCTGGGCTCCCGTGCGCACCCGGCCCCGCGGGAGGACGCGGGGGAGCTTAGAGGGACAGGAGAACACGCGGAAACACACACGGGGATAACGGAGCAGGATGGTACAGCCAATTCCAAGGTGTTTTCAGTTTTAAAACTCTGGCACCTTCTACGCACGTGATGCCTTAGATGATGCATTCTGCACCCAGGAGGAACACACTCATCCAAGCAAAAGCAAGTGAACAAACGCCTTACACGTTCCCGAATGGACTTCGGAAGAGCTTTTGAGAGGCTGACTTCAAACCATGCAGGACACGAAGACGAAAATTGTGGAGACTTTTCTAACGTTTCTAATACTGTGTTTAGATTCTTTTTAGGACTACGTTTGGAAATTCAAAACAATGGGCAAACCTTCAATTAGTATATTAAATGCAGGAGACTTCTATATTTTGGGCACCTTCCTAATACACTTTATGATTTGGCACTTTGACTTGAGTGGTGTTGATGAAACATTTGAGAAGTAACTATATTTTTATAAGTCTACTGTATAAACTATACAAAGTTTAAGATTTAAGATACAGCTTCTATGGCAACACTGTATATACATATATAATTTTAAAAAGATTTTGTATATGGGAATATTCTATTTATATAGATAACATTTTTACTTGTATATGTTGAGATTATTTTATATACTTTTTCTAAATAAAAGCAACTAGGAATTGCTGGGGAAAAAAAAAACAAAACTATGTCGATTAAAGTCGGGTACCAGATAAAGACGAACATTATTTCCATTATTTTTCAACAACATGTTATGAGTTCCAGCAAATACATGGAGATAAAAAGCTGAGAGGCCTAAGTTGGGGGGTGGGGGAGATATGCCAGGGAATTTTTCTTTTATTCCCACTTTTCTTAGAGTTTTCATGAGGAATTGCTGCTCAATTTGACCAAGCATCCATTCAGAATCTTTAATTGAAGGGAGAAATATGTAAATATATACATATATATATATATATACACACACACACACACACATACACATACATATATATATATATACACACACACATAAAAGTTGTTGATGAAATTAATTATATTGATAATAATTTCTTGATATTTACTCAGGATTTCTGTTTTGAAATAAAGACCAACTGCTCATAACACAATTTCATTTCTCACTTGTAGAATTCTGTATGTTAATACTGTATTCGTAATTGAGTATTGGCATATATTTTCATATTAATAATGATCTATTGTTTCTTTTATTTATGCTAGTATGTCTGCCTTTATTTTTAATTTTCATTTTAATCTACTTTAATAAAATGGTTTCAAGAGACATCTGGAATCATGTCTTAAGAATTAGATAAAACTGAGATCTTGATGCTTTTTCAAAGAAGAACTTTTATCAATTGTAAAATTTAAATTAACTTGCTTACTAAATCCTGAGGTACTCAATTGGCCACATAGCAGTTTTTTAAAAAGGAAACATTGCTTGAATCATTGAGAAAATCATCTTGGAATTACAACAAATCTGAAATGGTATTTCTACAGCCATGTGAACTAGCTAATAATGTATGTTACTTCAATTAAAATTTGACTCAGGATATGACTTCATACACTTTTATTACATAGAACCTTGTTTCAATTAGGTCTTTGAAAACAATGGACTTATATTCAGTCACACTCTTAAATATTACAGTAAAAACTGATCAAATATTTCAATATTCTTCTCTAAAATAAGTGGTGTTTTCTATACTGAAAGTCAATGATTTATTATGTTATTATTAGTTACACTAAAATTTGTTATTAGAGCTGAGAGCTGAACCTATATTCTTAATTGTAATAAATAATTATCAAAATCAAACATAATTATACACTATTTTAGGCTGAAACTTTAGGAGTTCTAAAATTTTAAACTATTCATAGTTCTTTTTTTCATCATGTAACCCATGGACATTCCTGCTGGGACTTTTCATTTTAAACGACATAAAATTTAAACTAGAAATGCCTATTGAAAGGTTTCTATTTTATTTCTATGTATTTATGAAGTATTTTTAAAAATTAAAATGCAGAGAAACGTAATAAAACAAATGAATGCATACAGTGCCTCCTCAGGAACATCACATTCCCTTCCTTGAGCTATTATGTCAACAATAATCCAACTCCCCATCCTTCGTTGGATGTGTTCCTAGCTTTTTCTGCCCTGTTCTGTATGCTGTGGTTGCAGCCACTCAGGATGAGGGCTGATGTGTCTCAATCACCTCACATTCTTTCTTTTTTTGGGGGTGTTTCCTCCATATTCCAAATTATATTTGACTTCACATAGTTGATTAACCCACTACTTCCAAAAGTGATGTGATAAGGTTTTCTTAGATGCAGCTCTATACCCTACTTTCCAGTAGGTAATTTCGGCTACTACACTTGACTTACTTTCCAATCCAGCAGGACAAGCTCTTGTGAATATTA
The DNA here is from genome assembly GCA_004027715.1 of Plecturocebus donacophilus. NCBI lineage: Eukaryota > Metazoa > Chordata > Mammalia > Primates > Pitheciidae > Plecturocebus > Plecturocebus donacophilus. The sequence goes on from PVKP010017021.1 coordinate 5,161, forward strand.
CAGACGCATTTCTTGGTCGAATGCTTCGCTCTTAAGAAAGCCTTATCTCCTGACCATGGCTGGCAACTGCCATGACCCTGTGAGCAATCTGCAGTTGTAAATGTGTGTGTCTGCAGGAAATCACAGAAGGGTCATGTGCTCCCTCAGTTTGCCACCAGAAGACTCCTCTGTAAAGCTGAATGTGCTAGTAGACACATAAGGGCAGGAGGACTCCCTAACTCCTACATGAAATGCTTTAAAGCTGTCACCCCATGATACCTGTAATAAGCCAAGTTCTTATTTTTCCTTCAGTTCATAAACCAGTGCATAAAAAATGATTTATTTATTTGGTGTCCACCTAGAGTCACTATTTTAGAATGAACAGTAAAACATGTTATAGTTTTTAGACTGGTAGAGTTACTTTATCTGTAAAGGGACCTGTTTCAAAATCAACCCTCAAAGTCATGTTTAAGATCCTTTTCAAACACGATCCAGAATGTTAAGGAAAGAATTTACTTATATCAGGTCTGATGAGTCCAATGTTAAGGTAACACTCTAGGTGGCTGTTTTCTGTTATTGTTACTAGTGGGCAGAAACACATCAATCTGACTCTCTTAAGATCAAAATGTTACTGGATTTCCTGACATCATGTGAGGCCAGTAGCTATGATGCTCACAAGCTAATCTTCCTGCCCTTTCTGTCTGTGAAGTGTGGTGTGTGTGTGTGTGTGTGTGTGTGTGTTTCCTGATATGTGCTTAAAATATGCCCCCACAAAGCAGCAGTGCCCTCTTTTTATCAATTAAAAGCAAGCTCAACTATGAGCATTCTTGGTTTTATATCCCAGAGCAGTGGCAGGTAGCTAAATTTCTCCCTAGAATCTCACAGAAGATAGAATGGCCTCCAAGGTGAAACCAGAAAGGGCAAAGAACCAAAAAGGATTGTATGAACTTTTCTTCTTAATAGATGAATGGAACTTAAGAGCTTTCAGTTCATGAACTGAGTCGTTAGATTTGTAGTGGTTTTAATATTAGATTAAATCCATAAATATCTATTTGAATTCAATTTCTCTTTTCTATTCTTATTCATTGTCAACATTTATCAAGTCTCCTTCTGGGGTACTCATCTATAACACTTTCAGAGAATAACTGTACTAATACTTTATCTAATTAAAATTCACAACATTTTATTTGAATTATAAAATATGAATGAAAGTAAAAAGGACAACTGGATTTATTGGTGCAGATTTCTGATTTGGCAGGAAGTATTCATTCATTATTACTTAAGATATAGAACCTATATTTTCCAACCTGACAGTATCAGGCTGATATAATGTGCATTTAAAGCATAGAAGAAAAACAAAAAAAAATGTACTATCTCAATCCTATTCCCTGAAAAGATTGAAAATCCTGCATTAATTAAGAAATGTGTATTTGTCAAAGACTTAAAATTATGATTACACATGTAGATACTCATAAGTGATCATATATTTTAAAAACTCATTATCTCTCTAGGGTGAGATTTTATTATTGTTTAATGTTCTTATATTTTTCACTTATACTTGAACAAAACTTTAAGATTGAAGCACATGTAAAGTCAAAACAACTGCCCTCATAGTCAACCATATTTAACTTATACCTCTCATATTTTTCCCATATCTATACCCATATTTACATATTCTCATATTTGCATGCCTATTCCCAACTGATTTTCATACTGTTATGTCTTTTGGTTTAATCCGAGGTATTATATTATCTACTGTACACTTACTATAGAATATGAGTACTTAGCTGTTTTATTCCACTGCCCCATATATTTTACATTATCAGAAGTTTCTAATAATACATTCCATTGTAAGGATATACCTCAGTTTGTTTACCTATTTACCTTTTGATGGACATTAGAGTTGTCTTAATTTCCTGATTAAAAATATAGCTGCCATGAGTATTCATAAAAAGTATTTGTAAGGACATTTACTTTCATTTCTCTTCGATAAATTTCTAAAAATTAATTTACTTGATTATATAGTACATGTGTGTTTCAATTTTATGAAATTGATAAATATTTTCCAAAATGATTGTGACTTTATTTTATTCTTATTCTCTGAGAGTTCCAGTTCCTCCACAACCTTACACACACTTAGCATCTGAGGTATATCTAATTTGGACATTCCAGAAGATTTATAGTGGTATCTCATTATAGTTTTAATTAATATTTCTCTAATTGCTATCATATTGAGCATATTTTCATTCATTAATTTGCCATCAACATAAGTTCAAGGATATATCTACCTACAATTTTTTCTTATGTTTTATTGGGTCATTTGTACTATTATTGAGTTTTGAGTATTTTAAAATATATTCCAGGTATATATTACTTATCAGATAAAGATTTACAAATATTTTCTCCAAGTTTGTGACTCTCTTAAGAACATATTGCATAGGAGAAAATTGGTTAAATTTTGATTACTCCCAACTTATCAATTTGTGTTTTTATGGGCTGCAGTTTTGGAATCGTAACTACGAAAGAAAAAATCCTATCTCAATGCCACAAAGTTTATTTCTACAAGTTTCATAAGCTTAGACCTTACATTCAGGTAATTGAGTCACTTTGATGTAGTATTAGTATTAGTGTGTCATGCAAGGTATAGATTAAAGCTCTTTTTCTTTTCTAATGAGGATTTGAAATTGTCCTAGAACAATTTGTTAAAAGGATTTTACTTTCTCTACTCCTTTGCAACATTGCTGAAAAATAGTTGTTTATTTTTGTTTGCATTTATTTTTGGACACATACTATATTATTATTTTATTTATTTATTTATTTAAATAACACAATGTCTTGATGATTATAGATCTGTTAAAATCAAACGAAATTGATTTAATAGTTTTGCTTTTGTTTTCCAAAGGTAGTTTGATTATTCTGGATTTTTCAAATTTCCACATGAATTTTAATAACAGTTTGTCAATTTTTATAGAAAAGTCTGCAGGGAACCCCATATGTCAATTAGGGTAGATAAATATTGAGTTTTGTGACATACATATTTAAATGTTTAAAAATTACTAATAGTAATGTTTTGCCTACAGGGATTTTATGTATGTATGTATTTATATATTTTTTTATTTATTTAGGAGATAGGGTTTCGCTCTTGTTGCCCAGGCTGGAGTGCAATGGTGCAGTCTTGGCTCACCACAACCTCTGCCTCTTGGGTTCAAGCGATTCTCCTGTCTCAGCTTCACAAGTATCTGGGATTACAGGCATGCACCACTACTCCTGGCTAGTTTTGTATTTTCAGTAGAGACGGGGTTTCTCCATGTTGGTCCTGTTGGTCTCCAACTCCCAATCTCCAGTGATCTGCCCGCCTCAGCCTCTCAAAGTATGGGGCTTACAGGCATAAACCACTGCACCCAGCCAGGGTTTTTATTACTTTTATTAGATTGATACATAAATATTTCATAGTTTTGGTGATTTTATGAATGGGTTTTTTTAATTAGAAATTCTGATTGTTTATAAAGAAATATAATTATTTTATATTTATCTTATTTTCTGAAACTCTGCTAAAAACATTAGTTATGATTAGTTCCAGTAGCATTTCTATTTTTTTGGTAGATTCTAGTGGACTTTTTTGTAAGCCATCATGTCATCTGCAGATAAAGATGCTTCTGCTCCTTCTTTTCAAATATAGATACCTACTTGTTTTATCTCTATATTGCCCTGCCTAGTACCTTTATGGAAATGTTGACTAGAAGCAGGTAGTGTGGACACTTTTTTTTTATATTTAATAATGATATTAAATGATAAGGCTAAATAATGATATTAAATGATAATAATATTGAATGATAAAAGACTAAAGGATATTACCTGTAGGTTTTTTTATAGCTTCTCTCTGTCAGTTTCGACTTTAGTCTTTTATCATTTAATAATAATTTTAGAGCTTCTCTCTGTAAGTTCGAGGAAGTTCTGTTCTACCATTACTTAGGTTAAAGTGCTCAACAGATATAAATGTTGAATATTGCCAAATATTTTTTGGTATTTCAACTCAGTTTTTTATGTGCTTAATTATACTGATTGATTTTCTAATGTTAAACCAACCTTGTATTACTGGATTAAACTCCAGTTGATCATGTTGTATTATCTGATTTGCAAAGATGTTGTATTGTTTGATTTGTTAAAACATTTAATAATGTTTACATAAGTCTTTTATTTGGCTCATTTTAAAAGTTTTAAAGCTTGTTCTTTTTTATCTTTAGTTTGTAGAATTTTAATTATGATGTTTCTTAGTGTAGAATTATTTGGCAGGATCATTTTGAGCTTGGCTAAGCTTCTTAAATCTGTGGGCTCATGTCTGTCACTCGATTTGAGAATTTTTCAGTTATTATAGATTTAAATACTCTTTCAGCTCCTCTTCTTTATTCTCTCCTCTGTGACTCATATGATATATGATATGCATTTTATATATTTTGTTACTATCCTGCAGGTTACTGAGGGATTTTTTTTTTTTTTTTGGCTACTCTATTGTTCAGATTGGGTGAATTCTATTATTCTGTCCTCATCTTTGTTAATTCTATTCTTTCTCATTTCCACTTTGTTACTAAACTACTCCCAAGTTTTTAAAAATTTATGTTATTATAATTCTTACAATATAAATTTGGTAAATGTATACTGTAAAAATATTTGTATAATATCTATTTGGATATTATAACTTACAGCTTATTTCTCTGCTGAGATTTTATAATTTTTAACTTGGATCAAAAAAACTTGTAATTTCTTACGGCAACATTTCTGTTCAAATTGCTTCAAAATCCTTGTGAGAGAGTTCCAATATGTGAGTTATCTTATTTGTGATTTTTCTTGTTCTCAGTATGACATATAATTTTCTACTATATCCTGGTCATTTGGTTTATTATCTTAGGTGACTCTGGCTCTTACTTGAGATTTCCTTTTTAAACAGAAATTTACTGTTTAGTTCATGGGTTTGTGGGCCATGGTTCCATTTATGATCTATGCTTTAGAGTCATTTGGTGCTGCTTTGTTCTGACTGATTTATCTCATGTCACTGGGCACCCACTGTTCCCTGCTGCTCTTGTTTGAAAGGATGGAGAAAGCTTTCCCAGGTCAGTGCTCTTTATGGAGGCTTCCTTCCTGCTGTGGAGGAAGCAGGATAATGGGGAACTTGGAGCAGGTCAATCTTTGCTGGTCCTTTCCACTAGGATGGTGTATCTAGGCAGGGGAGGGTAGTCTCAGGACCTTGACAAAGTGACCTCCCTCCCGGGCACTTCTGAGGAGGAACTCCTGCCAGTGCTCCTGGCTGCACAGTACCTCTGAGTGGGGCAGAGGATTCTCAGGCCCAGGGGGAAGGCTGGCACTTCTGCTGGCTTCCCATTGTCACCACTCACTGATGTTTGTGGCCTTGCCCGATTATTAGTGGGGCTCCTTTACAAACCAGAGGTGGTATGAGTCTATCTAGAATACTTTCTGTTTTAATGTCAGGCTGAGAAAATGCCCGGCCTGGTTGGTGTTCCTCTGTTTGGTGGAGCAGGTTAGGTATGCCCTGTCCAGTGCTGGCCTGAGATCCCTAATCAGGTCTTCCTTCTTCTGCCTTTCAGAGTTCTTATTTGTTTGTGTCTTGCATTTTCTTCAGTGTTTACAGTTGTACTTCTTGGGGAGGAGCAGAGAGAGATAAGCCTGTGCCATTTTTTTTCTTTTGGGATGGATGTTTGCTCTTGATGCCCAGGCTGGAGTGCAATGGCACAGTCTTGGCTCACTGCAAACTCCACCTCCAAGGTTTAAGTGATTCTCCTGCCTCAGCCTCTCAAGTAACTGAGATTACAGATGCCCACCACCAAGCCGGCTAATTTTTTATTTTTATTTTATTTTTAGTAGAGGTGGGGTTTCACCATGTTGGCCAGGCTGGTCTCAAACTCCTTACCTCAGGTGATCCACCCCCCTCAGCCTCCCAAAGTGCTGGGATTACAGGTGTGAGCCACCGCACCCGGACACCTGTGCCATCTTGTCAGGACCAGAAGTCATTCTAAATTGGTTTCAAGTAGCCGATTCTTTAATGATCTGAGGTCTAGCAACTTTTTCTATATTTAACAAGATACATTTCCATGTTTATTAACTGTTTTCTCACAGATTATTTTTGTCTCCTTATTTTACATGACGGTTTAAAATTATAAATATATTTATATCTTTTTCAGGTGTGCTTACTGTGAATAACTCTCCACCTTCTTATTCTTCTTTTAATTTTTGTATAATTTTAAAATTTTCACATTGCTTACATTTTTTGGATACGATTTTTGGAGAACTTGACATTATTTTAACTGGAAGAACTAGGCTTACTAATTCTATAATTTAAAAAACGTTGAGAGTTACTGATGATAACAGACTTCAACATTATATAACAACTGATGCTATTGATAATGACAGGTTTGCAGGGAAATGAAAAGAAAATATTAAATTAAGTAGAAGATGTAATGCCTATTTATTTTTTGCAAGAGGATTAAAGTGAATTGGGTTAATTTGATTTATCTGAATTAGCACTCTGGTCAGTATCGGCAGAATCAGTTTTTATTCTTTTAGAATCATTTTATCTTATATCTTCACATATTTTATGTTGCATAACTGATGCTCCAAAGCTTATCCCATTTATTGGTGCATAATAGATGTTCAACAAGTATTAATATTGACTAACAAATACAGTGGTCTGAACATTATATCTGTATTTCTGTGGACTTCATGATTCCTCATATTGCCTAATATAAACCATAATCTCAGGAAGACCTCAGTAAGTATGAATGGAAGATGTAGATTGTGTATAAATGGGATCACAGAATGGTGACAGGAGGATAAACATCGATGGCTCTTACTGCAATGATAAATAATTCACTCCCTCTATCTTTTATAAAATGTTTCTGATTACTAGGGAAAAATGGAAGGTGGAAGAGACAATCAATAATTTCAAGGCTTTGCAATCATGTAAAAATGATAAACATAATCATATTGTATTTTTTTTTAATTCTTTTTTAGGTTCAGGTTCTTCGGAATGCTGGAGAAGAAGTGAATCTAACAGTGTCATTTTTAAAAAGGGCACCTGCCTTCCTCAAACTTCCATTGAATGAAGATTGCGCATGTAAGTATTAATAAAGAATGGATAAAGTGCTCACATCATTATAGTCACATAATTATTATTTTAACAATAGTGATTTCTTCTTGTAGTTGAGATTTTTGTCTGACTATAAATATTTTTATACTACCAAGTGTGCTACTAACCCTTATAAAAAAGGAACAGATGTTATTTTTCTTGAAGAATGTATTCACCACATTACAATTTTTTTCCTAACCTACAATTAGAGAAATATTATTTGTTTTAAAAATAAGTATATCAAATATCATGTACGCATTATGCATATCTATTAAATTTCATCAGAATACTTGGTGAATATATTTTCTCTAACTAAAAATGAAATACTTTGATTTGATTTCTGGTCTTGCTAAGCAAGAATGTATGCTTAAGTTGTCCTAATGAGAGAAGGAAGATGGAAGAAAGCATTTGCCTTTGTGGGAATGTACTAATTTATGTAGAACTACTTAGAAAGTTATTTATCAATTTTATTTTCCTGTTCCATTTTCTAAAATGAAATGTATAATGTCTAATGCTTTCACTGAAAATTGAAGAATAATATAGTTTTCACTGAGACATAATTTGTATGCAATAAAATGCAAAAATCTTGTACAGTTGGGTCAGTTCAGAAAAGGCACACATTTCCTTAATCCACTTCTTACAATCATAAAAGTTTTCCCAGTAAATAACAGCCCCAGAAATGACTACTCACTTACACTTTCTTCATCATGCATTATTTAGCCTCTTCTAGAAATTTATAGAATGGAATTACACTTTATTTACTTTTTATTCTGGCTTCTTTCTATATGAATAATTTTTTTCAGATTAATTTATGCTGCACATTTCTTAGTTTGTTCATTTATATTGCTGTTTATTATTGCATTGTATAAATGGACTACATTTATTAATGCATCTTTCTATTGAAGATACCAGCACTGTTTCTAGTATTTTGCTATAATAAATAAAGCTGCTGGGAAAATTCCTTTTTTTTTTTTTTAGTGAGTCTCACTCTGTCATCCAGGCTGGAGTGCAATGGCATGATCTTCGCTCACTGCAACCTCCACCTCCCAGGTTCAAGCAATTCTCCTCACTCATTCTCCCGAGTACCTGGGACTACTGGCCTGTGCCACCGCACTGGACTAATTTTTGTATTTTTAGTAGAGATGGGGTTTCACTATGTTGGTCAGGCTGGTCTCGAACTCCTGACCCTGTGATCTGCCCATCTCAGCCTCCCAAAGTGCTGAGATTACAGGCATGAGCCACCGTGCCCAGCCAACATCCTTTTTTTTTAACTCATTTTTTAAGTTCTGGGGAAAAAGTTCAGGATTGTTACATAGGTAAACTTGTGTCTTTGGGGTTCCTTGTACACAAGTGTACAAGGGGTTCCTTGTACATTGTTCCTTGTGTCATTGGGGTTCCTTGTACAAATCAGATATTAAACTTAGTACCCACTAGTTATTTTTCCTGATCCTATCCGTCCTACAACCCTACATTCTCTGAAAGGCACCAGTGTGTTTGGTTTCTCTCTATTTGTCTATGTGTTCTCATCATTTAGATCTCACTTTTTTTTTTTTTTTTTGAGACAGAGTCTTGCTTTGTCGCCAGGTGCCAGGCTGGAGTGCAGTGGTGTGATCTCGGCTCATTGCAACCTCCACCTCCCAGGTTCAAGCAATTCTCCTGACTCAGCCTCCCAAGTAGCTGGGATTACAGGCACTTGCTACCATACCCAGCTAATTTTTGTATTTTCAGTAGAGACAGGCTTTTCCCATGTTGGCCAGGATGGTCTTGATCTCTTGACCTTGTGATCCACCCACCTCGGAGCTCTCAGTTCTAAGTGAGAATGTGAAGTATTTGGTTTTCTGTTCTTGTGTTAGTTTGCTCAGGATAATGGCCTCCAGCTCCATCCATCCATGTCCCTGCAATGGACATTATCTCATTCTTTTTTTGAGGTGGCATAGTAATCTATGGTGTATATATATAACATTTTTGTTACCCGGTATATCATTAATGAGCATTTAGGTTGATTCAATGTCTTTGTTATTGTGAATAGTTTTGCAATGAATGTATGCATGCATGTGTCTTTATAATAGAATTATTTATGTATTTTGAGTATATACCATTCTACTCAGCAATCCCATCACTGGAAGCTTCTTGTACAAGGCTTCTGGAAGTTTTGTAATTTTATTTTACTACAATTAATACCTAAGAATGGAATTGCTGAGTGACTAGGTAGATGTATAATTAAAGCTTGTTAATAAATTGCCAAATTTGGAGGGGTGCAGTAGCTCATGCCTGTAATCCCAGCATTTTGTGTGGCCAAGGCCAACAGATTACCTGTGCTCAGGAGTTTAAGACTAAACTGAACAACATGGCGAAACTCCATCTCTACAAAAAAAAAATTTAGCTGGGCATGGTGGCATATGCCTGTGGTTCCAGCTAGTTGGGAGGCTGAGGTGGGAGGATGGCTTGAGCCTGGTAGGTGGAGGATGCAGTGATCTGAAATCATGCCACTGTACTCCAGCCTCGGTGACAGACTGAGACTTCATCTCAAAAATAAATAAATAAATATATATATATATATATATATATATACAAAATGCCAAATTTATTTCCAAAGTGATCATATTTTTTATTGTAGTAAATAACACGTAACATAAAATTTACCAACTTTACCGTTTTAAGTGTTCGGAAGAGTCGTATTAAGTCTATGCACATTATTGTGGAACATATCTTTATTTTCTTTATTCATCCATCAATCGGTGAGTGTTTAGGTTGGTTCCACATCATGGTTATTGTGACTAATGCTGCAATGAACATGAGTGTACAAATATTATTCACAACTTGGCTTTCAGTTATTTTGGATATATACTCAGAAGTGGTATTGCTGCATCATATGGTAATTCTATCTTTAATTTTTTGAAGAATGATCATACTGTTTTTCATAGTAGCTGCATTATTTTACACTCTAAGTAACAGTGGCAAAGCTTCCAATTTCTCCATATGCTCACCAACACTTATTATTTTCTGTTTTTTGTTTTGTTTTGTTTCAGTTTTGAAGGTGGCTATTCTAATGGTTGTCAAGTGATAACTCACTGTGGTTTTGACTTGAATTTCCCTGATAATCAGCGATGTCGAGCATCTTTTCACATGTGTGTTGGCCATTTGCGTAACTTCTTTGAAGATATGTCTAGTCAAGTCTTCTGTCCAGTTTTGAATTTGGTTATTTTTGTTGTTGTTGAGTTGTAAGAATTCTTCAAATATTCTGGATATCAACTTCTTATCAGACATACAGTTTGAAAATATTTTCTTCTATTTCAAAAGTTGCTGTTTCACTCTGTTGATCATTTTATTTATTTTGCAAAATTTTTAATTCTTCTGTAGTCAGGTCTATTTTGCCTCTAATGCTTGTGTTTTTGGTGTGATATCCAGGAAATGATTGCTAAATCCAATGTCATAAAGATTTTTATCTAAGTTTTCTTCTAGGAGTTTTTACAGTTTTAAGTCTAATGTCTAGGTATTTAATTTGTTTTGAGTCAATTTTTTATACATAGTATAAGTGCCCAACATTCTTTTGCATTAGGATATCCAGTTTTACCAATATAATTAACAGAAAAGAAGACTTAACACGTTTGTTAACATAATTTGATCACATTTTGAGAATTAATTTCAGAGTTGTTGTGTTGCATTCTTCTGTGTGTCTGCGTTAATTCCAGTACCACATTGTTTTGATCACTGCATCTTTGTTATATATTTGGAGGTCAGAAAGCGTAAAGCCCCAGCTCTGTTATTCTATCTCAGGAATTTTTTGACTATTCAGAATTCTTTGAGGCTCCATATGAAGTTCAGCATAGCTTTTATATTTCTGCAAAATAATATCATTGTGATTTTAATAGGGATTGCATTGAATCTATACATCACATTGCTTAGTATGGACATTTTAACAATATTAATTTTTCCAATACATCAACATGGGATATCTTTCCATTTATTTGTTTCATCTTTAATTTCTCAATGATGTTTTATAGTTTTCAGTGTACAAGACTTTTAAGTTTTTGGTTTCGATTATTCCTAATTATTATTTTTGATGCTATTATAAATAAAATTGTTTTTATTTTTAATGAATAGAAATGTAACTGACTTTTGTGTGTTGTTCATTCTGCAACTTCCTTAAATTTGTTTATTAGTTCTCATATTTTTGTGTGTGTTTAAACTTTAGAGTTTTCTACATCTAAGCTCATATCAGCAAGCAAAAATAATTTTACATCTTCTTTCGGATTTGGGCTACTTTTATTTCTTAGTCTTGCTTAGTTGCTTCTGGCAAAGACTTCTGATTGTATGTCGAATAGAAGACTTAAGAGTGGGGATCCTTGCTTTATTCCTAATCTTAGAGGAAAAGCTTTCAGATTTTCATCATTCAGTATAATGTTAGCTGAGGGCTTTTTATGTATAACTTTCATTATGTCTAGGTAATTTCCTTCTATTCCTAGTTTGTAAATTTTATTATGTTTTAAATTGTGAAAATGTACTGAATTTGGCAAATGCTTTTTTCTTCATCAGTTGAGGTATTATGTGGAATTTTTTTTCTCTATTCTGTTTGTGTGGTATGTTAATTACATGGATAGGTTTTTTTATTTTTTTATGTTGAACCATTCTTCCATTTCAGGAATAAATCACACTTGATCATGGTGTATAATCTTTTAAATTTGTTGTTGAATTCAGTTTTTTAGTATTGTTTTGAGGACTTTTGCATTAATATTCATTGGGAATATTGGTTTGTACTTTATTTTTGTAGTATTTTGTCTGGTTTTGATATTTGTATGATGCTCACCTCAAGTTGGAAACTGCTCCCCCGTCGTCAAATTGTTTTGAAAGAATATGAGAAAGATCAGTGCTAATCCTTCTTTAAATGCTTGGTAAATTTCTACAATCAAATCTTCTGGTCCTGGGCTCTTCTTTTATTGCAAGGAATTTATTAATGATTCAATCATTCTGCTAGTTATGTATCTGTCTGTATTTTTTATTTCTTCATAATTGATTATTGGTATGTTGCATATTTCTAGAACGTTATCTCTTTTTTTCTAGATTATCCTGTTTGTTGCCACATAATTGTCCATATTAGTCTCTAACAATCCTTTTTGTTTCTGTGGCATCAGTTGTAATGTCTACTCTTTCGTTTCTAATTTTTATTTACATTTTCTACTTTTCTTTAGCCTAGCCAAGGTTTTGTCAATATTGTTGATCTTTTCAGCAAGCCAACTCTTTGCTTAATGTTCCATATAGTTTTTCTGTTTTCCTTTCATTTATTTCTGCTCTAATCTTTATAATTGCTCTCCATCTACTACCTTGGGTTTAGTTTGTTTCTTTCTCTAATTTTTTGAAGAGTAAAATTGTAGATCTTAGGTTTTTAAATTATTTTGTAATGTACTTCTTTAAAATACAAATATTTACTGATAGAATTTTGTCTCTTAGTAATACTTTCGCTGTATCCCATGAGTTTTTGTATGTTGTGTTTCATTTTAATTTGTTGGATATTGTTTAAAATATGTTTAATTCCCTTGTGATTTCTTTTTTTAATGATTGATTCTTCAAAAGTTCATTTTTTAATTTCCACTCATTTGTTTATTTTCCAATTTCCTCTCTGCTATTGATTTCTAGTTTAATACCATTGTATCAGAAAAGATATTTGGCATGATTTCAATTTTTCTAAATTCAATATGACTTGTTTTGTGACCTCACATGTAAAGTATTAGGGAGAATATTTTGTGTACATGTAAGAATAATGTGTATCTTTTTGTTGAGTGGAATGTTCTGTATATGCATTAAGCCAAATTAGACTTGAGTGTCACCCAAATCCTCCATTTTGTCATTTTTGTCTGTGTAGTTGTTCTATAAATTGTTAGAAGCTGAGGACTTAAATGTCCTACTATTATTGTGTCACTATCTATCCCTTTAATCTGTCAATGTTTGCTTCATGTATTTCAGTGTTTGGCTGCTATATTATGCATATATATTTTTATAATTGTTATATCTTCATGGTGAATTGACAGTTTTACCATTATAAAATGTCTTCCTTTGTGAAGTCTTTTTAATTTAAAGTCTGTTTTGTCTTGAATAAATATGGCCACTTTGCTTTCCTTTTTTATCACTTGCATGAAATATCTTTCTCTGTAATTTCACTCTCAGCTTGTGTTTGTCATAAATCTAAAATAGTCTGTAGCTGACAGAATACATAAGTATATATTGGTGATATTGCAGGTTCAGTTCCAGACCAGCAAAATAAAGGAAATATAGCAATAAAGCAAAATGCACAAATTGTTTGGCTTCTTAGTGCATGTAAAGGTTTTGCTTATTCTTATGTTACAGTCTATCATATGGTCCATAGTGTCATTATGTATAAAAATACACATACCTTAATTAAAAATACTTTATGCTAAAACATGCTAAGAATCATCTGAGCCTTGACTGAGTTGCAACCTTTTTGTTAGTCTCTGTATTGATGGTTGCTGAAACTGATCAGAGTGGTGGTTGCCTTAAAATAGACAACAATGATGTTTGTCACATCCATTAACTCTTCCTTTTATGAAAGATTTCTCTGTAACATGCAATCTTCTTGGGGTATTTTACCCATAATAGAACTTCTTTCAAAATTAGTCAATCTTCTTAAACACTGCAACCATTTTCTCAACTAAGTTCATGAAATAATCTAAATTCTTTGTTGTCCTTTTAACAATGTTCATGGCATCTTCACCAATAATAGATTCCATCTTAAGAAACCACATACAAGATTGGAACAATTTAGTCACATCTTCAGGCTCTACTTCTGTTTGTAGTCCTCCAACCACTTCCATCACATCTACGCTTACTGCCTTCACTTTGAGGAGTCTTGAATTCCTCAAAGTCATGCATGAGGATTGGCATCAACCTCTTCCAAATGCCTCTTAATGTTGATATTTTGATCTGCTCCCATCAATATTAATCATGAATAGTCTTAATGGTATCTACAATGGCAAATTATTTCCAGGAGGTTTTCAATTGACTTTGCCCAGATCCATCAGAGTAATTACCATCTGCGGTAGCTACTCCTTTATTTAATATATTTCTTAAATAATATGACGTGAAAATTGAAATTTCTTTTTGATTCATGAGCCTCAGAGTGGATTTTATGTGAGCAGGCATGAACGCGCCATTCATCTTGTCCACCTTCATCAGTACTCTTGGGTGACCAAGCGCATTATCCGTAAGCAGTAATTGTTGAAAATGCATTGGTTTTGGTGTGTGTTTTGGGGTGTGTGTGTGTGTGTGTGTGTGTGTGTGTGTGTTTCTGAGCAGCAGGCCTCAACAGTGGGCTTAAATATTCAGTAAACCTTGCTTTAAGCAGATATGCTGCCATCGAGGATTTGTTGCTTCATTTCTAGAAGACAGGCAGAGGAGATTTACCGTAATTATTAGGGGACCTATCAGGGCCCTAGAATTTTCAGAACAGTAAATTAAAAAAACGGGATTCAGCTGATTGTCAGCAGCTGCATTAACCCCTAACAAGAGAGTTCACTGAAGCTTTGAAGGCAGACATTAACTTCTTTCTACCTATGAAAGTCTTAGATGCCATTTTCTTCTAATATGAGACTGTTTAATAGATACATCAAAAATCTGTTTTGTAGTGAAGCCAGATGCATCATTGATCATAGCCCTAGTTATACCTTCTAGATAATTTACTAAAGTTTCTGCAACAGCACTCATTTCTTCAACTTGTAATTTATATACGATGACAATTTCTTTTCTTGAGTTCCATAAAGCAACATTTGCTATCTTCAAACTTTTTTCTGTACCTCCCTCACTTCTCAGCCTTTATAGAATTGAAGAGACTTAGCACCTTGCTCTGGAGAAAGATTTGGCTTATGGGATGGCTGTGGCTGGTTTGATATTCTATCCAGACCACTAAAACTTTTCTCTTTCAGCAATAAGTTTCGCTTAAACATGCATGTGTTCACTAGAGTAGCACTTTTAATTTCCTTCAAACACATTTCCTTCACATTCACAACTTGGCTAACTGGCAGAAGAGGCTAAGCTTTTGGCTTTTCTCTTGGCTTTCAATATGCCTTCTTCACTAAGCTTATTCTCTCCTAGCTTGTGATTTGAAGTGAGAGACATACAACTCTTTCTTTTGCTTGAACACTTAGAGGCCATTGTAGGCTTATTCAATGTTCTAATTTCAATATTATCGTATCCTACGGAATATGGAGGTCCAAAGAGAGGGAGAGAGATGGAAACAGCTGGTCAGTTGATCTGTCAGAACACATGCAACATGTGTCCATTAAGTTCCTTGCCTTATGTGACATGGTTTGTGAACCTCCAAAATAATTACAATAGTAACATCAATAGTCACTGATCACAGATCACCATAACACACATAATAATAATGAAAAACTTTGAAATACTGTGGCCATTACAAAAATGTGACACAGAGATACAGCGTGAGCACAAGCTGTTATGAATACAGCCTATAGATCTGCTGGATCCAAGGTTGCCACAAACCTTCAATTTGTAAAAATCACAATATCTGTGAAGCATAATAAAGCAAAGTGCAATAAAATGAGGTATGCCTGTACCTGGATGTTACTTTTTAAAATCCATTTAACCACTTTATGTCTGTGAATTGGGAAGTGTATTCCACTTATGTTTAAATAATTGCTGATAGGGAAGCACTTACTGCTGTCGTTCTGCTGTTTTCTGCATGTCTTCTATGACCCTCTTTTCCTCTTTTGCTATTTTTGTTTCCTCATTTTCTGTAGTTCCATGCTTTGATCCCTTTATCAATTTCTATTGTGCATACTTTATAGGTTTTTCTGTGGTTCTCATAGGTATTGCATAGGATATACTATAAAAATCTATTTTAAATGGATAACAACTTAATCACAGTATAAAGATCTTAGTCCTTTACAACCCCTCCCCACCTGTGTACCATATATTGATTTCAAGTTTGTGTCTTTGCTGGGAAATGAAATATAGAGATTTCTATCCCACAATCTTGTTATTAATTCCCTTTGACTTCGTTTTTAATGGACAAATATACTTATTAAATTATTATTTCCTGTTAAATACAAGTCAGGAAATTATGTCAATCACATACAAAATTCTACTGCCTTATAATTACAATTTGCTCTATTTTATATCCGTTAACACACTTGTATAAGTATACTTGGCCCTCTGTATCTGTGGATACCACATCTGTGAATTTAGCCTACTGTGAATCAAAATTATTAATTAAAAATTACACAACAATAAAAATAACACAAATAAACTGTATAGTATAACTACATACATACATATCATTTACATTCTATTTGGTATTATATGTAATCTAGAGATGATTTAAAGTGTACTGAAGGATGTGTGTAGGCTGTATGCAAATACTACACCATTTCATATAAGGGAATAGAGCAGATAGGAATTTTGGTATGTGCAGGGTGTCCTGGAATCAATCTCCCATGGAGGAATGACTGTACTGTTACTTTCCCCATTTTATCATTTAAATTCTGTATCACAATAAAAATTATTATAAATGCACCTTCATTACAGTATTCTGTATTTGTCTACATCTTTACCTTTACCAGAGAATTTTATTTTTATATGCATTTCTGTTTCTGTCTAGTGTTCTTTTACTTCAACTTGAAGAACTCTCTTTAGTATTTTTTGTAAAACAGGTTGAGTGGTGAAGTCCCATGGTTTTTGTTTATTTAGGAAGATCTTTATTTCTCCTTCACATTTATTGGACAGGTTTGCTGGCTATGTTAGTCTGTATTGGCTGATTTTATTTTCTTTCATCAATTTGAATATATCATCCCCCTCCTTTCTCCCTATAATGTTTCTGCTGAGAAATGTATTGATGTATGAGATCTTCCTTTTATGTAAAAATTCATTTTTTTTCTTGCAGCATTTAAGATTGTCTATTTATCTGTGACTTTTGACAGTGGTAATAGTGGATTTCAGTGTGAGCCTTTTTAGGCTCACCTTAGTTGGAGATCTTCAACTTTCTTGTATTGGATGTTGATTTCCTTCCTCAGATTTGGGACATTTTTGAAAATTATTTCTTTGAAGAAGCTGTCTGCCTATCTCCCTGTTTTTCTCAAGCTTCTATAATGTATATATTGTTCTGCTTGATAGCGTCATATAAACCTCTTAGCATTCCTTCACTTTTCCTCATTCTAATTTCCTTTTATTCTTCAAATATCATGCCTTTGAATTCACTTATTCTTTCTTCTGCTTGATAAAAATCTGCTGTTGATTCTCTCCAGTGAATATTTCAGTTCATTGTTGTATTCTTCACCTTCAGAATTTCTGTGTTTCGTTTTTATCTTTTCTATACTTTTTGATATTTTAAGTTTGTTCAAGCATAATTTTTCTAATTTTTCTAGCTATCCAAGCTCTTTTCTTTTTGCACATTGAGCTTATTTAAAATTATTATTGTGAGTTTTTAAAAATAATGTATAGATTATGTTTTCCAGTTTTGGTGGTTTATTTTTATTTTACTTGCTTCATATGTGTGTGCTATTATGTTTTCTGAGATTCGTGAATCTGAAAATATCAGCCATGTCTCTTAGACATTTTCTAACTGATTTTATGCAGGAAAAGATCTTTGCCAATCAGCCTGGGTAAAGTTTCATCCAAACATTTTCTGGGGATTCATCTTCTCTGAGCATGTAATATCGCAATAGAGAGATTATTGGTTTCTTTTTCAGAATCTTATAATTACTATTTTTTCTGCTTTCTGGCTGCAGAACTGCAAGTTCTCTAGTGATGCAATGAGTTC
Source organism: Plecturocebus donacophilus (assembly GCA_004027715.1). NCBI lineage: Eukaryota > Metazoa > Chordata > Mammalia > Primates > Pitheciidae > Plecturocebus > Plecturocebus donacophilus. The sequence continues at coordinate 23,064 of PVKP010017021.1, forward strand.
CTGAACTCTTCTAGGTTCTCTGAGCCTCTGGAATCCAAAGTATGCTATTTCTATCAGTGCATCCGGCCACTGAGACAGAAACCAGACCCTTGTGCACATCCCAAAAAAACAGAATATTGGATGAATATATTTAGCTTTTCTTCCACTCTAGAGAGTGGCTGCAAGTTTGACATTTACTTCTAATCAGACCAAATTGTCCTGGCTTAGTGGAAAGGCTTTCATGGGTGAAATGAAATGGCATTTTTACCCATTTGTAATGTGGCTGTTATTGGCTTTGAGCTTACCCAGGGTACTGTGACTTATTAACCAGTTTCTGGAGTACTTTTTAAAGCTTTTTATACTATGAATTGTTGCAAAATTGGTGTATCTGTGGGAAACAAGGTCCGGGGTTTATATTCCACCACCTTTCTGAACTGTGTCAAAGTCAGCATATTTTTAGACAACTCCCACTGTCCTCCCCAGCAATGTATGCAAGCACTGGTTGCCCTACATTCTTTCCGATATTTGATGATCAAATACTTTTTTCCAGCCATTCTATTGAGTGCATGGTGAAATCTTATGGTAATTAAAATTTGCATTTTCCTGATGGCTAATAATATCTATCTCCATATTGTGTGATTACTGGCCATTTGCATATCTTATTTTGGAAAGTTTCCATTCAGGAATTTTTTTTATTGTACTTTAGGTTCTGGGGTGCATGTGTAGATGATGCAAGATTGTTGCATAGGTACATACATGGCAAGGAAGTTTGCTGCCTCCGTCCCCCTGTCGTCTATATCTGGCATTTCTCCCCATGTTATCTCTCTCCTTCCCCCAAGCCCTGGTGTCTCTCCCCAAGCCCCACTCAACAGACCCTAGTATGTGATGCTCCTCTCCCTAGGTCTATGTCTTCTCACTGTTCAACACTGCTTATAAGTGAGAACATGCGGTGTTTGATTTTCTGTTCTTATTTCAGTTTGCGGAGAATTATGGTTTCCAGATTCATCCATATCCCTACAAAGGACACAAACCCATCGTTTTTTATGGATGCATAGTATTCCACAGTGTATATGTGCCACATTTTTCTTGTCCAGTCTATCATCAACGGGCATTTGGGTTGGTTCCAGGTGTTTGCTATTGTAAACATGCCACAATGGACATACCTGTGTGTGCATCTTTATAATAGAATTATTTATAGTCCTTTGGGTATATACCCAGTAATGGGATTGCTGGGTCAAAGGATATTTCTATTTCTAGGTCCTGGAGTAATTGCCACACTGTCTTCCACAATGGTTGAACTAATTTGTACTCCCACCAACAGTATAAAAGTGTTTCTGTTTCTCCACATACTCTCCAGCATCTTTGTCTTCAGATTTTTTAATGATTGCCATTCTAACTGGTGTGAGATGGTATTTCAATGAGGTTTTGATTTGCATTTCTCTAATGACCAGTGATGATGAGCATTTTTTCATATGTTTGTTAGCCTCATATATGTCTTCTTTGGAAAAGTGTCTGTTCATATTCTTCCCCCACTTTTGAATGTGTTTGTTTGTTCTTTTTCCTGTAAATTTGTTTTAGTTCTTTGTAGATTCTGGATATTAGCCCTTTGTCAGATGGGTAGATTGAAAAAATTTTTCCCATTCTGTTGGTTGCCAGTTCACTCTAATGATTGTTTCTTTTGCTGTACAGAAGCTCTTAAGTTTAATTAGATCCCATTTGTCTATTTTGGCTATTGTTGCCAAGGATTTTGGTGTTTTAGTCATGAAGTCCTTGCCTATGCCTATGTCCTGAATGGTTTTGCCTAGGTTTTCCTCTAGGACTTTTAAAGTGTTAGGTCTTATGTTTAAGTCTTTAATCCATCTGGAGTTAATTTTAGTGTAAGGTGTCAGGAAGGGGTCCAGTTTCTGCTTTCTGGTCATGGCTAGCAAGTTTTCCCAACACCATTTATTAAACAGGGAATCATTTGCCCATTGCTTGTTTTTGTCAGGTTTGTCAAAGATCAGATGGTTGTAGATGTGTTGCGCTGCCTCCGAGGCCTCTATTCTGTTCCATTGGCCTATATCTCTGTTTTGGTACCAGTACCATGCTGTTTTGATTACTGTAGCCTTGTAGGATAGTTTGAAGTCAGGTAGCGTGATGTCTCCAGCTTTCTTCTTTTTGCTTAGGACTGTCTTGGCTATGTGGGCTCTCTTCTGGTTCCATATGAAGTTTAAGGTGTTTTAAGTTCTGTGAAGAAGGTCATTGGTAGCTTGATGGGGATAGCATTGAATCTGTAAATTACTTTGTGAAGTGTGGCCATTTTCATGATATTGAGTCTTCCTAACCATGAGCATGGAATGTTTCTCCATATGTTTGTGTCCTCTCTTATTTCATGGAGCAGTGGTTTGTAGTTCTCCTTGAAGAGGTCCTTCACCTCCTTTGTTAGTTGTATTCCTAGGTATTTTATTCTCTTTGTAGCAATTGTGAATGGCAGTTTGTTCTTGATTTGGCTCTCTGTTAGTCTGTTATTGGTATATAGGAATGCTTGTGATTTCTGCATATTGGTTTTGTATCCTGAGACTTTGCTGAAGTTACTTACCAGTTTAAGGATATTTTGGGATGAAACAATGGGGTCTTCTAAATACACAATAATGTCATCTGCAAATAGAGACAATTTGACTTCCTCCTTTCCTATTTGAATACCCTTTATTTCTTTTTCTTGCCTGATTGCTCTGGCTAGAACTTCCAATTCTATATTGAATAGGAGTAGTGAGAGAGGGCAACCTTGTCTAGTGTCAGATTTCAAAGGGAATGCTTCCAGTTTTTGCCCATTCAGTGTGATATTGGCTGTGGATTTGTCATAAATGGCTTTTATTATTTTGAGATACAATCCACTGATTCCTAATTTATTGAGAGTTTTTAGCATAAAAAGCTGTTGAATTTTGTCAGAGGCCTTCTCTGCATCTATTGAGATGATCATGTGGTTTTTGTCTTTGGTTTTCTTTATGTGGTGAATTACGTTTATAGACTTGCGTATATTGAACCAGCCTTGCATCTTTGAGATGTAGTCTACTTGATCGTGATGGATAAGCTATTTAATGTGCTGTTGCAATCGGTTTGCCAGTATTTTATTGAAGATTTTTGCATCTATCTTCATCATGGACATTGGCCTGAAGTTTTCCTTTTTTTGAGTCTCTGCTGGGTTTTGGTGTCAGGATGATGTTGGTCTCGTAAAATGATTTGGGAAGGATTCCCTCTTTTTGTATTGTTTGTAATAGTTTCAGAAGGAGTGGTACCAGCTCCACTTTGTACATCTGGTAGAATTTGGCTATGAACCCATCTGGACTTAGATTTTTTTTGGTTGGTAGGCTATTAATTGCTGTCTCAACTTCAGTCCTTGTTATTGGTCTATTCAAGGTTTCAACTTCTTCCTGGTTTAGTCTTGGGATGGTGCAAGTGTCCAGGAATTTCTCCATTTCTTCCAGGTTTACTGGTTTATGTGCATACAACTGTTTGTAGTAATCTCTGATGGCAGTTTGTATTTCTGTGGAATCAGTAGTGATATCCCCTTTATTGTTTTTTATTGCATCTGTTTGATTCTTCTCTCTTTCTTCTTTATTAATCTGGCTAGTGGTCCGTCTATTTTGTTGATCTTTTCAAAAAACCAGCTCCTGGATTTATTGATTTTTTGAAGGTTTTTTTGTGTCTCTATCTCCTTCAGTTCTGCTCTGATCTTAGTTATTTCTTGTCTTCTGCTAGCTTTTGAGTTTTTTTGATCTTGCTCCTCTGTCTCTTTCAATTTTGATGATAGGGTGTCTATTTTAGATCTTTCCTTGCTTCTCATGTGGGCATTTATTGCTACAAATTTTCCTCTAGACACTGCTTTAAATGTGTCCCAGAGATTCTGGTACATTGTGTCTTTGTTCTTCTTGGTTTCAAGAACATCTTTATTTCTGCCTTCATTTCATTGTTCATCCAGTCAATATTCAGGAGCCAGTTGTTCAGTTTCCATGAAGTTGTGCGGTTCTGAGTTAGTTTCTTAATCCTGAGTTCTAATTTGATTGCACGGTGGTCTGAGACATTGCTTTGTTATGATTTCTGTTCTTCTGCATTTGCTGAGGAGTGATTTACTTCCAAATATGGGGTCAGTTTTAGAGTAAGTGCAATGTGGTGCTGAGAAGAATGTATATTCTGTGGATTTGGGGTGGAGAGTTCTGTAGATGTCTATTAGGTTTGCTTGGTCCAAATCTTAATTCAAGTCCTGGATATCCTTGTTAATTTTCTGTCTCATTGATCTTATTGCCAGTGGAGTGCTAAAATCTCCCACTATTATTGTATGAAAGTCTAAGTCTCTTTCTAGATCACTAAGAACTTTTTTTATATATCTGAGTACTCCTGTATTTGTTGCTTATATATTTAGGATCATTAGCTCTTCTTGTTGCATTGATCCTTTTATTTTATTTTATTTTATTATTTTTTTTTTTTAATGAGAGAAAGAAGAAGGAAAAAGGGGGAAAGAGAACAGGATTCTTGCTCTATTGCTTGGGCTAGAATGCAATCTTAAAAAGGTACTAAAAACCTCTTTTATGTCGATAATTGTACTTAACAACAGAGGAAGGAATAAGAAAAGAAAATAACAAACAACAAACGAACAGCCTACAAATATTTCATTTAAGTCTGTGCGCTGCTATGAAAATACTGAAGCACTTTCAAAATAGGTGTAATATGATACTGAGAAAAATGTATGTTCTGTAGCCCTGGGGTGGAGAATTCTATAAATATTCACTAAGTTTACTTATTCCAGGTCTAAATTCAAATCATAGATGTCCCTATTAATTTTCTATCTGATTGATCCATCAAATATTAACAATATAATGTCAAAATCTCCTGCTATTATTATGCGGTAGTCCAAATCTCTTTATAAGTCGATAACAACTCGTCTTATGTATCTGGGTGCTCCTATATTGGGTACATATATATTTATGATCATTAACTCCTGTTGCTGCATTGATCCTTTTACCATTATGTAATGTCGTTATTTGTTTCTTTTAGTCTTTGTTACTATTAAAGTCTGTTTTGTTGGAGAAAAATGTTACAACTCCTGTTTTTTTGGTTTTTTTTTTTTTTTTTTTTTTACTCTCCATTTAATTGGTAAATCTTCCTCCATCCCTTTATTTTGAGTCTTTGTATGTTGTTGTGAGTTAGATCTGGATACAGTGTACCGATGGATTTTAACTTTTTATTCAATTTGCCTGTCTGTGTCTTTAACTGGGGCATTGAATCTATTTAAATTTAGAGTTAATATTAATATTTGTGAGTTCAATATTGCAATTTAATGCTGGCTGGCTGTTTTGCCCATTAGCTGATGCAAATTCTTCATTATGGAGAAACTCTTTAGGTTTTGGTAATTTTTTGGGATGACTGATACTGGTTGTTCCTTTCTGTTTGTAGATCTTCTTTCAGAAGGTCTTGTAAAGCAGGCCTGGTGGTGATGAAATCTCTGAGTGCTTGCTTGTTCATGAAAAATTTTATTTTTCCTTCATTTATGAAGCTTAGTTTGGCTGGATATGAGATTCTGGATTGAAAATTCTTTTCTTTGAGGATATTGAATATTGACCCCCATTCTCTTCTAGATTGTAGGGTTTCTGCTGAGAGGTCTGCTGTAAGTCTGATAGGCTTCCCTTATGGGTAACTTGACCTTTCTGTCTAGCTGACCTTAGAATTTTCTCCTTTATTTCAACCCTAGTGAATCTAGTGATTATGTGTCTTGGAGTTGCTCTACTTGAGGAATATCTTTGTGGTGTTCTCTGGATTACCTGGAATTGAGTATTGTCCTGCCTTACTTGGTTAGGAAAGTTTTCCTGAATAGTATCCTGAAGAATATTTTCCAACTTGGATTCATTCTCTTCATAACATTCAGGTACACCTATCAGTCATAAATTAGGTCTTTTCACATAGTCCCATATTTCCTGGAGACTTTGCTCATTCCTTTTTACTCTTTCTGCTCGAATCTTGTCTTCTCCTTTCATTTCATTAAGTAGGTCTTTGACCTCTGATATCCTTTCTTGTGCTTAATCAATTTGACTGTTAAAACCTGTACATCACAAAGTTCTCATATTATGTTCTTCAGTTCCATTAATTCACTTATATTCATTTCTAAATTATCTATTCTTATTAGCATTTCTTCAAACCTTTTTTCAAAGTTCTTAGTTTCTTTACATTGGCCTAGAACATGTTCTTTTAGCTCACAAAAGTTCCTTATTATCCACTTTCTGAAGCCTAAATCTGTTAATGGAACCCACTCGTTCTCCATCAGGCCTTGTTCCCTTGATGATGAGAAACTGTGATCCCCTGTAGAAGGAGAGGCATTCTGATTGTGGGTATTCTCAGCCTTTTTACACTGGTTTCTTCCCATCATTGTGAGTTTATCCACCTGTTGTCTTTGTGATTGCCAACTTTCAAATTAGGTCTCTGAATGGATGTCCAACTTGTTGATTCCCAGTGCCAAAATCTGCGCAACCCACTGTGCCGGCTAAAACAGCAGCATTAAGATTCTTGTTGCTTTTCTGCTCGGGGAATCTCCAGTCTAGCTTCCCTCTTGAATCCCTTTTTCAATCAGGTAAATGAGCGACTCTGCCTTTGCAGAGCTCCAAACATTGATCAAAAGGGGACCCAGTCCCATTAACTCTGCACCTAGAACCACCACATGGAGCGCCAGCAAAACCGCCGCACTGGCCACAAGAGTCGTGCCGGCGACTCGTGGGGCTCCTCCTCTGGGAATCTCGTAGTCCATAGGAAACAAAAATTTGTCTGAAAGCATGGCATCCTCTCGTTCTGTGCGCTTTCTCTGGGAGCTACCATCTTGAGCTGCTCCTGATCGGCCATCTTGGATCTCTCCGATCCTTTACCATTATGTAAAGCCCTTCTTTGTCTCTGTTGATCTTTGTTGGTTTAGAGTCTGTTCAGTCAGAGACTAGGATTGCAACTCCTGCTTTTTTTTTGCTCTCCATTTGCTTGGTAAATCTTCCTCCATTCTTTTATTGTGAGCACTTATGTGTCCTTGCACATGAGAAGGGTTTCATGAATACAGCACACTGATGGGTCTTGATCCAATTTGCCAGTCTGTGTCTTTTGATTGGGGCATTTAGCCCATTTACATTTAAGGTTGATATTGTTATGAGTGAATTTGCTCCTGCCATTTTGATGCTAGCCGGTTGTTTTGCCCTTTGACAAAGTTTCTTCATTGTGTGAATGGTCTTTCCATTTGGTACATTTTTGGAATGCTGGTACTGGTTGTTCCTTTCCATGCTTAGTGCTTCTTTCAGGAGCTCTTGTAAGGCAGGCCTGGTGGCGATGAAATCTCTCAGCAATTGCTTGTCCCTAAAGAATTTTATTTCTTCTTTGCTTATGAAGCTTAGTTTGGCTGGATATGAAATTCTAGTTTGAAAGTTCTTTTCTTTAAAGGATGTTGAATATTGGCCCCCACTCTCTTCTGGCTTCTAGGGTTTCACTGAGAGATCCACTGTGAGTCTGATAGGCTTCCCTTTGTGCATTTCAACCCTGGTGAATCTGATGATTGTGTGCCTTGGGGTTTCTCTTCTTGTGAAATATCTTTGTGGTGTTCTCTGTATTTCCTGGATTTGAATGTTGGTCTGCCTTGCTAGGTTGTGGAAGTTCTCCTGAATGATGTCCTGAAGAGCATTTTCCAGCTTGGATTCATTCTCTCCATCACATTCAGGTACACTTATCAGACGTAGATTAGGTGGTTTCACATAATCCCATATTTCTCAGAGGCTTTGTTCATTTCTTTTCACTCTTTTTTTCTGTAATCTTGCCTTCTCATATTATTTTATTGAGTTGATCTTCACTCTCTGATATCCTTTCTTCTGCTTGGTTGATTTGACTATTGAAACTTGGGTATGCTTTGTGAAGTTCTTCTTCTGCGTTTTTCAACTCCAACAAGTCGTTTATGTTCTTCTCTAAGGTAGTTATTCTAGTTAGCATTTCATGTAACCTTTTTTCATCGTTCTTAGTTTGTTTTCATTGGGTTAGAACATGTTCTTTTAGCTCAAAGAAGTTTGTTATTACCGACCCTGTGAAGCCTGCTTCTGTCAACTCATCAGATTCATTCTCCATCCGGCTTTCTTCCCATGCTGGTGAGGAGTTGTGATCCCCTGGAAGAGGAGAGGTGTTCTGGTTTTTGGTGTTTTCATCCTTTTTGCACTGGTTTCTTCCCATCTTGGTGGATTTATTTACCTATGGTCTTTGAAGTTGTTGACTTTCAGATGGGGTTTTGAGTGGACGTCCTTTTTGTTGATGTTGAAGCTATTTCTTTCTGTTTTTTAGTTTTCCTTATAACAGTCAGGCCCCTCTGCTGCAGGACTGCTGGAAATCCGCTCCAGACCCTGCTTGCCTGGGAGTCACCTGAGGAGGCTGCAGAATAGTAAGGGTTGCTACCAGTTTCTTCTTCTGTTATCTTTGTCCTGGAAGAGTACCTGTCCGATGTCATCCAGAGCTCTCCTTTATGAGGTTCCTCTTTGAATATATTGGGATCTGGGAGCACCTTGAGGACACTGCCTGTCCGTTATCAGAGCTCAAGTGCTGTGTTGGGAGCTCCGTTGATTGGTTCAGAGCTGCTGAGCAGCTATGTTTAAATCTGCTACAGCAGAACTCATAACCTCTTTTCCCAGGTTGCTCTTTTAACTATTATAGTGCATAACTTTTAAAAAATATTCTCCATATAAGCTTTTGCCAGTGATATAAGTTACAAAAGTTTTCTCTTAGTCTTTGCATAACTAAATTTTTCAAAAGAGGTTGTCTTTGTTAGCAGAAGCTTTAATTTTTTTTACTGTTTTTGTATCCTCTCTAAGACATACTTGCCTACCCCAAGGTTGCAAAGATACTTTTTCTTATTTTCCTCTAGAAGCTTTGTTGCTTTAGCTTTTATGTTTAAGTTTATAATATATTTTATATTTTTGTGCATCTTAGTTAAGAATCTATTATGTGTGTGTGTATATGTGTATTTGATATATGTAAATATATAGTAATTATCTGAACATACATGTTTGGATCTATTTTGGGATACTTTGTTATTTCTACTAATGTACATGTCTATTTTTATAAATGAAAATCACATTGTTTATTATTGTAACATATCCTAAAGTGATCTAGAATAAATAGGTCCTTCAACTTTGTGATTTTTTTTTTTTTTTTTTTTTGAGACTGAGTTTTGCTCTTGTTGCCCACCGGCTGGAGTACAATGGCACAATCTTGGCTCACTGCAACCTCTGCCTCCCAGGTGTAAACTATCCTCCTGCTTCAGTGTCCCAAGTAGCTAGGATTACAGTCATGCACTACCACGCCCAGCTAATTTTTTTATTTTTAGTAGAGAGAGAATTTCTCCATGTTGGTCAGGCTAGTCTTGAACTCCCGACCTCAGGTGATCTGCTTGCCTTGGCCTCCCAAAGTGATGGGATTACAGACATGATCCACCATGCCCAGACAGACTTTGCAGTTATTGAAGATTGTTTGGCTATTCTAGATCTATTGAATTGCTGCACATATTTTAGAGCTAGCATGCCAATTTGTATAAAAAGTGTATTGGAATTTTGAATGGAAATAAATTAAATTTATAAACAATTTGGAGATAAACCCCTTAAGTCTTAGTCGATGAACATGATACACCTTTTCATTTATTTATTTTTTCTCAGCAATATATTAGTGTTTTTAGTTTGGGATTATTGCATATCTTTCATTAAATGTATTTATATGTATTTTAGGTTTTAATTTTATTGTAAATAATATTTTAGAATTTCATTATCCAGTTATTTATGGCCAGCACATAAAATATAACTTAATTTTATATATTAACATATTGCAACATAGCATAATTTTATTATTAGTTCTAGAAGGACTTTTATGCATTCCTAAAGGTTCTATACATATACAATTATGTTATCTGCAAATAAGGTTTGTTTATTCCTTTCCAATCTACATTTTTAAAATTCTTTTGACTTGCCTTTTGCGATGGTTAAGACTTCCATTTTATTTTGAGCAACAAGTTAAGAGTAGACACCCCTTTCTTTCTATTGATAGTAGGGGTGAATAATTCAGTCATCAATTAGGATATTGGATATAGCTATTTAAAGATGTTCTTTATCAGGTAGAGGAGCACATCTATTCCTAGAATTCTAAAGTTTTTAATTTCCTTTTTTTAAATAAACAAAGTTGATGGTAAATTGTCTCAAATATTTTTCTACATACATTGAAATATTATATATATGCTTTTGTTCTTTAGCCTGTTGATATAGTAAATGTTTAAGAATGGATTTTGGACGTAAAACCAAGCTTGCTTTTCTAGAATAAATGCCACTTACATGGCCATGACGTGATATATTTTTCATATATTACTAGGTTTGGTTTGCTAATATACTGTTAACATATTTTTTTCTTGTATATATCCATAAGGGACATCACTTGCACTTTTCTTCTGATGTTTAGTGGAGTTTTGATATCAAGTTTATTACATCTTTATAGAAGTTGCAGAGGTGTAACTTCTGTATTTTCAGAAAGAATCAGCTTAACAGTGATAGTTTCTCCTTTTCAAATGATTGAACACCTTCCTAGAATTATAATTTTTCTTTTGTCTGAATTTAATCTTTGGAATGAATATAGGACCCTTTTAATAGTCTCTTCCTTCTTTTGTAAGTTTTGGTTAGGTTTTTAAAAAATGTATTTGTTCATTTTAACTAAGTTGTCAATTTCTTTCATGAAGTTATTTATCATGTCCTCTCATTATTCCTTTTAACATCTGTTAGCTCTCAGTAATGACCCCATCTTCATTTATGATATTGATAATTTGTGTGTTCTTTCTCTTTTTTCTAAATTATTATCATTATTTTTTGCTATGGGTTTATTTAATTTTTTAGTTTCTCCAAAGGTCTGATATTTGTCTTAGTAAATTTTATTATTTTCTCTTTTCTATTTTTTTTTCAAGTTTTATTTATTTATTTATTTATTTATTTTGGTTTAATTTGCTCCTTCATTCTTAAGTTGTTAAGATCATTGAGTTTACACCTACCTTCTTTTTGTGTATGTATGTAAATATTTAAATTTCATTCAGATGACTACGTAAGATTCATTGACCGAGTTTGATATGTTGTATTTTATTTTGTTCAGTTCAAAATGTATATGCTTTAAAGTAATATGTATATACATTAAAATGTTATTTTAGAAGACAAAAATGCAAATAAACTTCACAACAAAAAAATAATTAAAACATAGTGTGATGTTTCTTACAGTTTAAATGTTATACAAATTATATCCAGATTAGTATAGCAAGAAAGCCTGTGTTCCCTTTCTTAGTTCAAGGAAAATTACAGAATTTTAGAGTAACAAAAAAATAAGAATAAAATCTTTTTTTAGCACATTGACTATTATGTGAGTTGTGTTCCCTGTACTCATGATGTTTGAATTCAAGTATAATATTTCAAATACTAATTGAGAGTCAATTATGTTTACAGATAATATTTATAAACATTAGTAACTTTTAAAAATGTCTTTAGAAATGCCAAGTAATCAAAAGTCAGAAACTGTCTATGCTAATTCTGACTCTAATAAGTTACTAAATTGGGAAATCTTAGAAAATGGCAAATTTCAAGACATTACTCATCTTTAAAAAACAAACAGTAGGGCTGGGCACAGTGGCTCATGCCGGTAATCCCAGCACTTTGAGAGACCAAGGCAGGTGGATCACGATGTCAAGAGATCAAGACCATCCTGGGCGTGATGGCCTGCACCTGTAATCCCAGCTACTCAGGAGGCTGAGGCAGGAGAACTCCTTGAACCCTGGAGGCGGAGGTTACAGTGAGCCAAGATTGTGCCACTGCACTCCAGCCTGGTGACAGAGCAAGACTCTCTCTCTCTCTCTCTCTCTCTCTCTCTCTTTCTATATATATATATTAGTTTTTAATATATATATATATATAAGGAAGTTTTTTCATTGCAATTACACAAAGTTGGATAATTTTAATGAATACTTGAATACAAACTAAGAAACCTATAAAAATAGAACATGCAAATATTTTTGCATTGAGAAAATTATAGTTTCTAAGAATAGGATTTACCAGTTGGTTGAAATATGACATTAAATAGAACTTTGTAGATAACCAAACTCATGCATTATTCTAAGTATGATTTCTAAAAGCAGTCCACTTTAGATAATTAAACAAAATAATACTTTTATAAGGCTGTACATTTTCCTTAATTAAACCTTAATGTTTCTGAAATCAAAAACAAATTTTTGCAAGTCTTTTTTAGTGTCCAGATACCTGCAGTCACTTGGCTTACTTGCAAAACTCTGGCTTTAGTATAACTGAAATAAAATTTTATTGTAGTATCTGATTTACTTGATATTATTGAGTATCCTTGAAATTTGAATGGAAGTCATCAGTTTAGAAGGGCACAGCGTTCTCACCAGTGGGGTGTTATGATTTTGTCTCCTGCAGGTGCTCCAAGTGACCAGAGCAGCGGCACCTCCTCTCCTCTCTGTGACAGCGGCTTGCATCTAAACTATCATCCCAACAATACAGTAAGACGACCCAGGCATAGCTTAGATCAATAAGGAGATAACACACAGTTTGTAAAAACTGCTGTTGAATCTGATTTATCTGATAGGAAATCCCTGGTTGCATCATCATTTAAGTACCATTATAAGCAAGACACAAAAAATAAATAGGTCTGCTTTTTTGTGCCATATTTTTTCCCTCTCAAGTCTGTGTGGATTAAGTTTTTTTTTAAGCAATAGGTATAATTAACTTGTAGATGTCACTGGGGATGTAGAATATCATACAATCATTTTAGGACACTGCACATTATTTGTGATTTCAGGTTCAAAATGCTTTGACGGTTTAATCACTTTTTTTCTTTTGAAATTACTTAACTAAAAGTAACTATTTAATTTGCCATTTGTTAGGAATTTTTAGTCAACTTTACAGACACTAAGTAATTTGTGCAAAGTGAGAAAATCTGATTCACACATTATTTTAACATGTAATGAATGTTTAACTATACATGTATTTAATAAAAGATAAAATTAATCTTTGTTTTGTAGACATTTAATAAAATTTTAATTTTTATTTTCTACTTGGATTTTGAGTAAATTGATTTTAATGTCCCATAAACATGTTTGAAGTTTCTTGCATTTCATCCTTCAAAACACTCACACATTCTTAAAGAAATAATTTTCTCTGGTTATAAGCAGATCAAACAATTATCTTTCATACTCACAAACATAAACAGAAGCAGAGCTGACCTTACGCAGAATTTTATTGTTCTATTCCACATATTATGGTACATACATCATGCAGCTTCTTATCTCGAGTCGTATGACTCATCCTGCATTTGAAATTTTTGTCCAAATAGTGGCATTTTACTTCAAAGCAATCCTTTGACATATCTTCAGCCCTGAGTGGCCTTCATTGTACCTGATTGTCCCAGTATTACTCCTCAGCTGAGCACCTCAGGCCATGAAATTGTTGACTTTTTTCCATGATAAAAGGAAATTTGCCAAGACCAAAGGTTATCTGTACAAATGTAAGGATATTTTCTAAAATCTACCTCAGCTGGACATATTTCATTTGGCCATCGTTTAAACTTTTTTTTTTTTTGCCAGAGAAGTAATTGCCACATACTAAATGAAATTTAAAAGCACAATACAGCATGATTGGAACGACTTAAAATTCATTAGGAAATATACAGGTTTCCCAATGAAAAAATGAATATATATAAATATAAACTAAATATATATTCATATAAATAAAAATTTATATATATATATATATATATATATATATATATATATATATACACACACACATATATATATAAATATTCTCATCGGCTCCCTTCTCAATTCTACAGACTTCTTACAGTCCCCAACCAAATTTTTACCTTTTGCTTTTGTAATTGCTTGGTTCACCTTCTTCCCTCCCATTCCAGATGCCTTCGATAATTTCCACGCTCTCTCATTTTTCCTTCACTGCTCTGGTGCACCTGCCCTCAGTTGCTGGAGGTGTTGGCTGTGCCCATTCACAGTTCATCCCTCTTGTCTGGATCTCCTTTGCCTGGGAATCACAGCTCACCAGGGTGTTAGGTACCACGTGTCCTGCTTCTGTCAGTCCTCAGAGGTTTCTCCTGAGAGTGCCCCCTCCACATGTCCCTCACACAAGAATCTCCATCTCAACTCTGCTCCTGAGACGGAAACACGAGCAAATTACTTCAGAGTGGGAGACAGCTCTTTGGAGCTATTCTGTTCTAGGTCTTGCCTTATACCCATGATCTTCTGTAAAATAATGAGAAGCAGAAGAACCATAGTGGCAGGTCTAAGGGTAGAAATCATTCTGGTTTCTTTTTAACACATTCCATTGACATACAGAAAAAACATGCATAGAATAATGCCCTTCCTTAGAAAGCTATAATCACAACAAGAAAACCCTCCAATTCTATAATGTGACTGATCCCAAATAAATCCAGTTTTATAAAATTTTAAAAAATTTTACAAAAATCTCAATGCATATCAATTAAATGCATTTTTGTTGAGAACTTACTCTGTGGAAATACCCCCCTTGGCTTCCAAACTCCCATTTCAAAGTCTATGGCTTGATCTGAAGCAGGTTTTGCATAGGTAGGTATTCTAGTTTTCTAACATGTCCTTACTGTATTTTGAGGAAGCATTTTAAGTCTAAGGGGAAATAAAGGCTTATACTATTTTAGCAACATTCCATCATCCTACATAAAAATATAATCTAGTCCTTCTAAGGATGCATGACATCACTAATTTTAAGGTAAATGAGAGTCACTTGTTTTGCCATACAAGACCTTGCCTCCTAAGCCCCAGCTCAGATTCGCTGAATTTCTTCTCTCTAGAGATGGAGTAGAGGGATTTGTTTTGTGCTTAACAAATGACTATGATTCAGATACTCAGCCCACCAGACTGAGAAATATTTTTCTTAACTGTACACTTTTATTTAACACATCCTGTGTCACCAAATCCTTAATAAAATCTGGGTCGGCAGTTAGCCCTGTGTACAGTTCTGTTTTGGTAAGAGAGTTATTCTTGAGGTTATTGTGTGGCACATGTAATGTTTTGGGAGAAGAGCAAGGACACATAAATGCTGCTTTTTCCAATCATATTAGTAATATTTTAGGAAACAACATTTTTGACATGATAGAGTAGAGCTCCTGAAACATAGTCATGTTTCTCAAAAGCACAAAAGTGATTTTATATTTTATGCAATAGAAAATAAAATAAATCTGACTATTATTCCAAAAAATGATTAGAAAGCAAATTTATATTCTATTTACATAAGTAAGTAAGGTGAAAAATTCTTTAAAGGATCATGTGTGTTCCACTGTAAATAACAGGTCTACAATATGAAATACATCAACATCAGATAACTGAAGTGGGACTTATTACATATTTCTTATAAAGAAGAAGTATAAGAAAGTGACATAATTATACCTTTGATAAATAAAGGCATCAAGTCAAGATGCCACAAGAAACAATGTCAAAGGCCACATATACTTCCATACCTGCCAATCTATGAAGTATATTGGTATGCTTTGTAAAACCTACCATGCTCATGTAGTGGTGATTAGTCAGTCCTCAATGACTAATTACCCCTGTCTTTAGCAATCTTTGACATTTTCTATCTCATTTATTGATGAAACATAAAATTTGAGAGAAATTATTGTCTTTTATGAAAGATGAGAAAGCATCTTTAAATAATGTTATCTGAAGCTGTATAACAAAAGTGTGAAGTCATCAAGTAAAAAAATTCAAATTATTTTTCCAATGTTTCATCTCTGATTATCAGTGTTGATTGTTAAATGTGTTGCAGTAGATCTGTTGGCTCTGTTATCAAAGAGGTGTCAGTCTGGGTGAATCCTGGGGGTGCCCTTTGCTGGCTGGGTGACTTGGGTAAATTGTTGGCTATAGAACTTAGGAGTGTGTGTGTGTGCACTGGGCTTCTGGGAAGGAGTTTCAGTCATTGCCAACCTTGCTTTGGGCAGCTGGCTGGGTCCTGGGCCACTTTCAATCCCTGTGGCCATCTGTAGCCTGGCCACAAAAACCTGGTTTGTTTACCCAAGTCTTCCATGCAGTATTATTGCTTCCTTATGTTCCCTCATGAAGAAAAATAATAAATATAATAGAATACTTCTTAAATAAATCTTCTTGGCTTCCTCCTGTAATCCCAGCACTTTGGGAGGCTGAGGCAGACGAATCACCTGAAGTTAAGAGTTCAAGACCAGCTTGGCCAACATGGTGAAACCCCATCTCTACCACAAATACAAAAATTAGCGGGGCATGGTGGCAGGCACCTGTAATCCCAGTTACTTGGGAGGCTGAGCAGGGTGATCACTTGAGCCCTGAGGGGGCGGGGGTTACAGTGAGCTTTGATGGTGCCACTGCATTCCTAAATGATAGAGTGAGAGCCTGTCTCAAAATAACAAAAACTAAAACTAAAACACCTTCTGTTTTTCCATTCAAATATGAATCTAGTAATAGCTTTGTATTTCAAAGATGTTGCAAAGGGTGGAAGTCAACCACTTAGTACAGGCAAGTATTATTAAAGTTCCTATTAAATAGTAACAGAAATATTCCTAAGAATGTCCTCACTAAAAATTCCATGTTAGAAAATATTTTGCCCATTATTTGAGTATATTATTATTTTTTGAGAACACATTATTTGATACTTTTTACTTACAGCTACCAAGCCATGCATCTAATCAGTCTATTTTCATAAATGTAAACTTACCATTAGCCTTTGAGATATATTGAAAATAGTATAGAGTTATTTAGCTGGGCTATATTCTAAGAACTTCTTTATTTGTTGCTCTAATCTTACCAGTTGTTACCATTTTTAACTCCACTTTGAAGATAAACACAGTAAGACAGAGACTACAAAACTTGCCCCCAGGTAATGAATTAGTCAGTTGGGAAACTGGGATTCAAATCTAAGCAGTCTGATTCTGATTTGCAGCTTAGGCCCTGTCCACCTTGTACTATCATAACCCAGCTGACCCCATGTCATGTGCTGACCACCTACAGCAGCTGACATAAAGAACTGACTTCATGTCATGAACTGACTCCATAGAAGAGCTGACATGAAGATCTGACCTCCCGTCACATCCTGATATCCATAACAGCTGATATGAGGCCAGGAGAAAGAGTAATATGAAACCTAGGTTTGTGCGTTTGGAGTCACCAGAGAAGCATAAAAAGCAACTGGCTAGCGCTGAAGGACAGGTGACTTGGAGGCTGGGGTGCCCACTGAGTCACCAGTAGGGACCCTCACTAAGTAATCTTAGCCAGTCCACCCTTGCAGGTATTCTGAGCTTCTCCACTGACTTAGTACATGTCTACTTGCTCAATCTGCATCAATTAACATAAAAATGCCAGGCAACACACACCCTTTAGTAAACATAATGTTGCTTTTCAATGGAAGCATCGTTAAAGAAATTAATACCTGAGTGTAACGTTATTAATATTTAGACTTAGCAGAGTTTTAATATCTAAATATCTAGACTAAAATAGAATCTTCTTCTAACACCATCACTCAAAAATTAGTGAATAGAGACTGCGATGTTAACAGTTTACTGGGCAAATTGAGCTTTGACCCACTTACAACCCACGCCAATTTAAATATTAATATTATTCGATGTGCTGGTGCCATGGAGAAATTTTAAAAGTAAAGCTGAAATAATGAAAGAACCATGAATTAAGTGAAAAAGTCCAAATTGTATTAGAATATAAGTCTCCTCTATATATAAAGGAAAAAAAAATAAAACTTCTAACAAAACTTAAGATATAAGTAATTGTAAGCCAGCAGTAGTTGCTCTGATATCCAATTAAAACTACATAACTATAAACTTTTTATGAACGTGAAGTTAGAAAAATGAGCACAGATTTCCTTGAGTAGTGTTTTTAAAGTTGTTTTATAGGAATACTCATTCTAATCAAAAATATATTCAAGAAACTGATAAATTTGAAACACTTCTAATTGTGCTTGGCACTCATAAAACACTCGCTAATTGAACGAACTGCAGTTTATTTTTATTTTTGTCACTTATTGGTTAATTACAGTTACAGTTTTTCCCACTTTTTCCATTCTTGAATAAATTATATTCTGTCACACTCTTATCCTTTCATCTCCACTCCTCATTTTAAAATAAATTTTCACTAGTGTTCTTAATCTTAATAATTTCTTTCTCAACTTCTTACAGCATTCCATTAATAAATAAGTTAATCTGTACATTTTCTTGTCCATAATATGGAATTCTTCTCATGATATTCCATAAAAGTCTTTTGATCATTTGGAGTAAAAATAACATTCCCCAGATGAATGGGTTTGAGACACAGAAACTCAAAGCACAGAAGAAAAAAAATCATGTTGAACATTTGTCTTCTTTTCAGGACACATTATCATGCTCATCGTGGCCGACATCTCCAGGCTTGAGGTGGGAGAAGCGATGGTGTGACCTTAGACTGATCCCTCTACTTCATTCACGCTTCTCTCAGTACATGCCCGGCACAGATTTGAGTCGGTGAGTCCGTGTCTAGGAGTTATGAGTTTTGTTTATTTAAAAAGAGACCTTCAGTCAACCTTTTAACATATCACAACATGCCTTATGATTTTAGTATGTTTTTGACAGTAGAAAGAAGAGCTTCAAAATAATAATCTAATACAGTTAAACACTTAATATTCTGATGACAAAAACAGAAATTAAAACCCTGACTGCTATTCACTTATTGTAATGGATTCAATGTATTTAATAGCTAGTTTTTTTAAGTTTTCATATTTCCTCTTGTGTTGTTTACTTCTCAAGAATATTGCATGGATTATTTATTTATTCGTTTGTTTGTTTATTCATTTATTTTGAGACGAGGTCTAGCTCTGTTGGCCAAGCTGGAGTGCAGAGGGGCGATCTTGGCTTGCTACAACCTCCATCTCCTGGGTTCAAGTGATTCTCCTGCCTCAGCCTCCCTAGTAGCTGGGACTGCAGGCACATGCCACCACGACCAGCTATTTTTTTTTTTGTATTGGTTTTTGTAGACATGGCATTTCTCCATGTTGCCTAGGTTGGTATTGAACTCCAGGGCTCAAGTGATCTGCTTGCCTCAGCCTCCCAAAGTGCTGAGTTTACTGGCATAAACCAAATGCCTGGAGCATAGTTTTCCTAAATTATAAGATTTATTTTCAGCTTTTAACATTCTTATATGTCTATTTTAATAAATGCAAGATGAATAGTGTCCTCCTTTAAATTCTTGAATTTTTTTTTTATCTTGGTCAGTTTTGCTAAGGAGTTGTACATTTGGTTAGTTTTTTAAAAATGATTAATTTGGGTTTTTCTTGAATTACTTAACTTATGTATATACTTTATGAGTCTCTGCTTTTTCCCTGATTATTTCAATGTCTTAAATTTTTCAGCTTGATTTTGTGTTCTTACAGCTTTTTGAGAGAAAAAATTTCCAGGGGTTGGGAAACTTTTCTGTAAAGTGCTATATAGTAAATATTTTATGCTTTGCAGGCATTAAGGTCTGTCACAAAGTACTCAAGCTCTTGCGGCACAAAAATACTCATATACAATATATAAATAAATGAGCACACCTTTGTTCCAACAAAACTTACTTACAAATACAGATGGCAGGCTAGATTTGTTCCATAGGCTGTAGCTTGCCAGCTCCTGTTTTGATAATAATTTTAAGAGTTTTTTTCCTAATATATGTAGTCCGATTTTCACATTTCCATCACAGACTGTTTTAGTTACTCCTGCAAGTTTAAAATTACCTCTTGATCTATTTATAGTACTTCTGAGAATATCACATTGTTTAGTTTTCGGACTTGTTGCCTGCATTATAATATATGTAGGCAATGTATCACAATCTACTGGTAACCTTTTACCACTTCAGATGAGATATAGAAATGTCACTTCCATTAAGATTCCTTTATCTTTACTGTTTGTAAAGATATTACCTTAATTTCCTATACATACATCAAACAGTATTGAGTGATCTTATGAGTTTTGCTTCAAACATCAAATAAGATTTCAAAAACTCATGGAAAGGATAATTCATTATACTTAACCTAAAGCGTACCCATCAATGATCTTTCTGAATTTCAAAGCTTCTTTTATCGTTTCCTTTATGCTTAGGTAATTTTTTAGACATTCTCTAAAGGTAGATTTGCTAGGATCTAATTGCTACTATAAAAAATAGTTTTTATTTATCTAAGAATATGTTTATTTGACATTCATTCCTAAGGAGAATTTCCCTGGATATAGACTTTGGAGTTGATAGTTCCTTTTTTTTCAGTACCTGAAATATGTCAGATATTAATGTCCACTGTCATTCAAATTGGTGTCCCCTCTAAGTAATATGCTCTTTCTGTTTTCAATACTTTTTTTTTCTTTTTCTTCAGTTTAAGAAGACTAGTTACGACATACGTTGACACATATTTCTTTAAGTTTCTCCAAAATGGGCTTTATTCTGCTTCTTAATGCTGTATGATTGTGACTTTCACCAAATAAGGAAAATTTTTGACCTTTATTCCTTCAAACAGTTGATCAATCCCACTTTGCATTCTCTCTCTCTGGATTTCTGATTATGCAATTATTAATCCTTTTATTATTGTCCTGCATATCACTGAGAAATTTTAAAAAATCTGTTTTCTTTCCTTAAACAGATTGGGAAAAGTTTATTGATCTGTATTTATATTTTAAAATCTTATTTCCTGTCATTTAACTCTGCTTTTAAGCTTATTCAGTATTTTATTTTTTGTTGATGTATTTTTCAGTTCTAGTTTATCCTTTTAAAAATAACTGATTTTTTTGCAGTTTTAAAAAAAAAATTCTATTTGTTTCAAGAAAACTCGTAATTGCTTGTTGAAGCATTTTTAGGATGGTTAGTGTAAAATCCTTGTGAGACAATTTCAATATGTCATTTATTTCATTGTTAGTATCATTAATTCTTTTCTCATTCAACTTGTGATTTTCCTGGATATTTATGTGACAAGGTATTTTAAAAAATCATTCTATACTTTTTGGATATTAAATGTTGAGACTCAGGTTCCTATTTAATCTGGGTTTTGTTGTTGTTGTTCTTGTTACTGCTGTTGTTGTTTTTAGCAGCAATCTCTTTGTTACATTGTATTGTGAGGATGGGTGGGTGTATATGTTAAGTTTCCTACTGTACCTTGCTGATACCTGGAAAGGTAAATGGACAGGACCGTTCACATTGCTTGGTTGCAACAGGATGGAGGTAGAAGCTCAGCCTCACAAGAAGCTCTACTGACATAGGAAGGAAGTGGATGGATAGGTGAGGGCAACTAGCTCCACCTCCCACCACCTCATTCCACCCTGGTGATGATGGTGGGAGAGACTCAGCTCCTTGGTGGACCACACTTGTCAGCATGGAAGGGCATAGTACTTACTCGTCCCATCTCCCACAAGCACATTTAGCTTAATTGCTGCAGGTGAACATGAAGGTTCAGCTGTCCATGATACCCCACTGACACTACCCTGGCAGGGAGATTGGAGCCTGCTTCTTTCTGGTGTAGGATGGAAGACCAGCTTCCTGCTAAGCCCTGCTGAAAACCTTAGGAACAGGGGGACAGTGGTTCCATTGGTACTTGACTGGATTAGGGCAGGTATTGCCAAAGAGTTTTGTTAGGTTTTTAGTGTACTCGTGCTTTAATTCTTTAAAAAATGAGTAACAGGCTTTAATTGGAATCTTTATATTTTAAAAAATCTTGCTGTTTGCCATTCATATTGGAGGCTTCAGAAGGTCATGCCTAGGATATGCAAGAGGCAATAGGAAAACCCAGGGAACTTAGCACTTTTCATCCCTGGGTTTGAAGTCCCTGGGCATTCATGGTTACCTGCTCACCTTGCAGGGGCTTCCTATACTTTTGTCATGTTATGTGTGACGTTTTTTAGTTGCATCAGGAAGCATCTAAGAAGAATGAGGCCACTCTGTCTTGGCCAGAATAAGAAATCCACAAGTATTGAGGAGAGAGATCCAAGATGGTCAATTAGCAACAACTCAGGAATGCAGCTGCCAGTGAAAGCGCAGAGAACGAGTGGACGCCGTACTTTCCGACGAATTTTTGTTGCCCACAGACTGGGGGATTCCCGGCAGAGGAGCCACATGGGTCGCCAGCGCAACCCTTTTGGCCGGTGCAGCTGTTATGCCAGTGCCCCAGCGCAGCACTCCTCGGTGCGGAGTATACGGACAGAAGGGCTCGACTGGTCCCATCCCCACAAGGAGAAAAGCAATTGGAAGCGCTGACGACTGAGAGTTTCACAGCAAGCACAGCGAACCCGGGAAGGTCCAGCTCTGTGGGGAAGGGGTGTTGCCAAAGGAAAACTAAGAAACAAAAAAACTTCATCACCGGGCGGAGAGAGATCCAAGATGGCCACGTAGCAGCAGCTCAGGATTGTAGCTCCCAGTGAAAGCGCAGAGAGCGAGTGGATGCCGCAATTGCAGATGAATTTTTGATGCCCACAGACTGGGAGATTCCCGGCAAAGGAGCGACACGGGTCGCCAGCTCGACTCTTTTGGGCGGTGCGGCGTGTCTCGGTGCGGAGTGTACGGGACTGGGTGCCCTTTTAGTCGGGCTCGGCTGGTCCCATCCCCATAAGGAGAACAGCAATTGGAAGCACTGAGGAGAGAGCGAGCACAGCTGAACCCGGGAAGGCCCAGCTCTGTGGGGAAGGAGCGCCCCCCGAAGGAAAACTAAGAAACAGAAAAAACTTCATAACCAGCAAGCCGGATGTCCACTCAGAGACCCAATCTGAAAGTCGGCAATTACAAAAATGACAGGTGGATAAATCCACAAAAATGGGAAGAAACCAGTGCAAAAAGGCTGAGAACACCCGAAATCAGAATGCCTCTCCTCCTACAGGGGATCGCAGCTCCTCATCAGCAAGAGAACAAGGCTTGACGGAGGATGAGTGTGATGAACTCACAGACTCAGGCTTCAGAAGGTGGATAATAAGAAACTTCTGTGAGCTAAAAGAACATGTTCTAACCCAATGCAAAGAAACTAAGAACCTTGAAAGAAGACTTAACGAAATGCTAACGAGAATGGACAACTTAGAGAACAATATAAGTG
Organism: Plecturocebus donacophilus; assembly: GCA_004027715.1. Classification (NCBI taxonomy): domain Eukaryota; kingdom Metazoa; phylum Chordata; class Mammalia; order Primates; family Pitheciidae; genus Plecturocebus; species Plecturocebus donacophilus. The sequence goes on from PVKP010017021.1 coordinate 46,196, forward strand.
AATTGATGGCGCTGAAAAACACAACATGAGAACTTCGCAAAGCATGCACAAGTTTCAACAGCTAAATTGACCAAGCAGAAGAAAAGATATCAGAGGTCGAAGATCAACTCAATGAAATAAAACAAGAAGGCCAGATGACAGAAAAAAGGGTAAAAAGGAATGAACAAAGTCTCCAAGAAATATGAGACTATGTGAAAAAACCTAATCTACGTTTGATAGGTGTACCTGAATGTGACGAAGAGAATGAATCCAAGCTGGAAAATACTCTTCAGGATATTATCCAGGAAAACTTCCTCAACCTAGCAAGGCAGGCCAATATTCAAGTCCAGGAAATACAGAGAACATCACAAAGATATTCCTCAAGAAGAGCAACCCCAAGACACATAGTCGTCAGATTCACCAGGGTTGAAATGAAGGAGAAAATGCTAAGGGCAGCCAGAAAGAAGGGTCGGGTTACCCACAAAGGGAAGCCCATCAGACTCACAGCAGATCTCTCAGCAGAAACCCTACAAGCCAGAAGAGAGTGGGGGCCAACATTCAACATCCTTAAAGAGAAGAACTTTCAACCTAGAATTTCATATCCGGCCAAACTAAGCTTCATAAGTGAAGGAAAAATAAAATTTTTTGCGAACAAACAAGTACTCAGAGATTACATCACCACCAGGCCTGCTTTACAAGAGCTTCTGAAAGAAGCACTACACATGGACGGGAACAACCAGTATCAGCCATTCCAAAAACATACCAAAAGGTAAA
>PVKP010017022.1:0-37569 GCA_004027715.1 Plecturocebus donacophilus
GGTTGTCTGCTTATTTGTTATTTTCATCCCCTATTCCTTCCTGTCTCCATTGTTAAACACAATTATTGGCATAAAAGAGGTTTTTAATACCCATTTTTAGACTGTATTCTAGCCTGGGCAATAAAACAAGAATCCCATTCTCTCTCCCTCTTTCTCTTCCTCTTTCTTTCTCTCTTTCATTCTTTTTTTTCCTTTCTTTCTTTTGCTGTTTCTTTCTCTCTCCTTTTCTAAAATCTCTTCCTCTTTCTTTCTCTCTTTCATTCTTTTTTTCTTCCTTTTGCTGTTTCTTTCTTTCTCCTTTTCTCTTTTTCTAATATCTCTTCCTCTTTCTTTCTCTCTTTTATTCTTAAAAAAAAAAAAAAATAACAAAGCTGAAAGCATCACACTACCTGACTTTAAAATATACTACAAAGCTATCATAACAAAAACCACATGGTACCACATAATAACAAACACACAGACCAATGGAACAGAATAGAGGACCCAGAAATAAATCCACACATTTACAGCCAACTGATTTTTGTCAAAGGTGCCATAAATACAAAAGGGGAAAACGAAAGTCTTTTGACTATATCATTCTGGAAAAACTGGATATCCACATACAAAAAAATAGACCTTTTCTCACACCATATACAAAAAAAGTCAACTCAAGATAAATTAAAGACTTAAATGTAAGTCTTGAAAGTAAAAAACTAGTAGTAGAAGAAAATATAGAGAAAAGTCTCCATGACATTGCTTATTTGGATGAGCTCAAAAGCACAGTCCACAAAAGCAAAAATAGACAAATGAGATTACATCAAACTAAAAGTTTCTACATAGCAAAGGAAACAATCAATAGATTAAAGAGACAACTCACAGAATGATGGAAAGCATTTGTACACTGTACATCTGATAAAGGATTAATATCCAGAATATATAAGGAACTCAACTGCAAATAAAAAATTTAAAAATAAATCTGATTTTAAAATGGGCAAATGTGCTAAGTAGACATATCTCAAAAGAAGACATACACATGGCCAACAGGTATATGAAAAAATTCTCAGCATTACTAATCATCAGAGAAATGCAAGTCAAAACCACAATGAGATCTCACCTCACTCCTATTAGAATAGCTACTATCAAAAAGACAAAAGATAAATGTTGGTAAGGATGTGGAGGAAATACTTGCACACTAATGATAAGAACGCAGATTAATACAGTCATTATAAAAATAATATGAAGATTCCTCAAAAAAAACTAAAAACTAGAATTGTCATATGGTCCAGCTATTCTTCTACTGGTTATACACCCAAAGGAAAGGAAATCAGTGCATCAAAGCCATACCTGCATTCCCAGGTTTATAGCAGCATTATTCAATTAACCAAGATATGGAATCAACCTGTGTCCATCAGCATATTAATGGATAAAAAAATGGGTATATGTACACAATGGAATACTATTCAGTTATAAACAAAATGAATCTTGTAATTTGCAACAATATGGATGAACCTGGGGGACATTTTGTTAAGTAGGATAAGCCAAGTACAGAAAGACAAATACCACATGATCTCATTCATGTATGGAATCTAAAAAAGTTGATCTCATAGAAGTAGAGAGTCCAGTAGTGGTTACCAGAGGCTAGGAGAGATCTACTGAACCATATGGTGACTATAGTTAATAACAATATATTGTATTACTGAAATATGCTAACAGAATGGATGTAAAATGTTATTACCACAAAAAAATAACTGTGAGGTAATGTATATTTTAATTAGCTAGATTTAACCATTTTACAATGTATATATATTTCAAAACATGTTGTATATGATAAATGAATACAATTTTATGTCTATTTAAAAGAAATCTTTTTTTAAGAAAAAGGAAAAATATATGGGTTTACTTAATTGTCTTTCTCCTTCTCTCTCTGTCTTCTAAACATCATGATTATAAAACTGTCTGGTTTTGGTCATCACCCTGTACCAGAACAAGCATGACACAAAGTAAGCATCTAATTAGCAAAAGCATAACAGAAGAAAGTGCAATAAGGAAAGAGAACAAAGAGAAAGAAGGAGGAAGGGAGGGAAAGAGGAAAAGTAATTGGTGACAGATATACTAAGACTTGTTTTAAATCTTTATCTAATTAGCAAAAGCATAACAGAAGAAAGTGCAATAAGGAAAGAGAACAAAGAGAAAGAAGGAGGAAGGGAGGGAAAGAGGAAAAGTAATTGGTGACAGATATACTAAGACTTATTTTAAATCTTTATCTTGATTCACCAAGTGTCCCGGGGACTTGTTTCTGATGTGGAATCTGTAACAAAGCAGATGCAAACCTACCAGCGTAGCCTCTTTTCTACAAGAAAATGCAGAAATACCTTGAGGAGTTCTATGTCAAAGAAGATGACTTTGAATAGTGTTTAAAGTACACTACAAGGATATAACCCTCAAGAGATAAAAAATACTGCAGACTATGTGAAAGTCTATACCATAGGTGGAAAACTCAGATGCCTCCAAGGGCCAATCAAGTAACATCAATAACTGAGGCAGGCCAGATATGAAAGAATTAGGTATGGTGAGGACTTTTGCTACCTGGAAAGCAGATGTCCCATCTAAAGAAGCAACTGCTACTCTGCATTGGCCAATTTCTGTTCAATGGAAGACAGGTCCAATAGTGCCAGGTATTGCTACTTTCTACAGAGAAGCTAAAATCTGAGTAAAATGTATGTAAAGCTTCTCTATTTTTAAAACAATATGTAGTTCACACACTTTGCAGTATGGAGTTTTCTTGTTATAGGGCCTTGTGATAGTGGTTATTAAGGGACTCAAAATCATCAGAGCCTCCACGTTGGCAGTGGATGATCTCACTTCCTTGGAGAGATTATAAGGAGAAGAGTAGTTTGGATTTGTAGTGTGGACTCATAACCAAGAGTCAGCAAGAATGAAATAAATGTTCCTTACACTATATGTTCAAATGAGAGCCAGGACAAGTGAAGCACAGCTTAGAAAATTGGGTACACTTGAACCAAAAATTTGAACCAATTTTGTGAGTGATTTGAGAGGCTGACATTTACTGAGACTTGGAGGGCTCCCTAAATTCTCACTGTTAGTTAAATTAATGAGAAATAAAGTGATTGTGTTTAAAATACTGATTGAGTGCCATAGGTATGCTTATCCTATTGAAGTTGGGCCCATGAGAGGAAAGATATCAATGGATGTCAATATCAATGCAAGTCAATTCATCAGTCCTAGTTAAGGTGATTGGCATCTTTCCTGTCACGAGTCAACATAGGGATCAGCTTAGAAACAAGACTCCGTGGTCTGCTTTGAATATGGCCAGTTGTCCAAAGCTTCTAGTACTCACATATCCACCTACAGCCATTACATAGTTCCCAGTGGTGGGGAAGAGGGTAAAGATAGCTATACACTGGCTCTGGCTGTAACAGAAAGACATAGAATGGCAACCTACATCCTGAAGATTGTAACCCTAATTATAGGAGTAGAAACCTTAGGGAGGAGAAAATTAAATTCCATTATGAATATGCTCATTCCCAGATATAACCCCCACCCCCCCAAAAATGGATTTGCATAACCAGACTAAACATGGTAACATCTTCAAATGAAACAGAAAATTTTCATTCACCTCAGAGAAGAAAAATAAGAGAAAGGGATATTGGACTGTGAATGGGAAGGGAATTTTGCTTCCCTAGGAAGAAGAACTTATATACTGTGCTCCTCTCTGTGAAGTTTGCTAAGGAAAAAATGTCATGAGGTAGAGAATTGTATATGAGAGAATCATATACAATGATTTGTCACTTGTTTTTCTCATAAAAATGGTTTGTCACTTGTTTTCATTTGTTTCCAGGGTTTGGAGGGTCTGATTTATATGAGGAAAACAAGTAACAAACCATGACTGTCAAGGAACTGTTATGGAAGAGGAAAGAACAATTGTCAGGAGTATGGGTGATATAATTTGGCTCTGTGTCCCCACCCAAATCTCATGTCAAATTGTAATTCCCAGTGTTGGAGGAGGGGTCTGGTGGGAGGTGATTGAATCATGGAGATGGACTTCCCCCTTGATGTTCTCCTGATAGAGTTATCATAAGATCTGGTTGTTTGAAAGTGTGTAGAACCTCCCACTTCACTTGCTTTCTCTTGCTCCTGCTTCAGCCATGTAGGATGTGCCTGCTTTCTCATTGCCTTCAGCCATGATTGTAAGTCTCCTGAGGACTCCCCAGCCATGCTTCCTGTATAGCCTGTGAACTGTGAGCCAATTAAAACTCTTTTCCTCATAAATTATCCAGTCTCAGGTAGTGCTTTATAGCAGTATGAGAATGGACTAATACAATGGGAAGTAAGCATTGCAGAGAATAAGAAAAGGAAGCAGGAAAGCAGCAAAATGGTGAGGAGGCTGCAGAAAGAGAGGGAGAGGGGGAGGATTTTAGCAGTTGCCCTAATCAAAAACTTTGGGCAGAGTAAACAATATATGAAGATGTTTTTAGGAAAAGTTTTACGTGTTAAGCTATATAAAATTCCTATCTTGCTACCTGAAACAGATCATCCATTAATGTCTGAGTAAAATTCATAATGGGGAGGTTGGGAGGGAGGCAGATGGGATTAGAGATCTATAAGCAGACAGGTAGGCCAAGCAGCCCACCTACAATTGGGGAATATTCAGAGAGCCCATCTAGGATCAACATTAAAACTGATTTAAATAGCACACCTCAAAATGAAACCTTTGACTCAACTATGGAAATAATGAAATGAAGACATATATTTTAGAAAGCATATACTGAAGAAAATCAGAATCTCTGAAGGCTTGGAGATCTTTCCCCCCAGGCCAAACTAGGCATTCAAGGGTGCATTATTATGGCTATCTGCCCAGGGTACCATTGCCCACAAGGACTGGGAATCCTTAGCAAAAAGGGTCTTTGCTGTCTACTCAAAGTCCCACTTTAGAGAGGAACCTACTTTGTGAGAATTCTCAGTTGACAAGTCAACAAAATTTGACATGTTTGTTCAATGCTGTTGGGTATAATTGATTTTAGATTATCCTGATTAAAGTTGGTCTAATTTTCAGACTGTTGTTATACGAAAAGTCCCTGCTGAAAACAATCATTGTGAGGAGCTTCTGACAGTTTTGGCTTAATTACATTCCATAAAATCTCCCTGAAGCAGAAGTAACTACAAACAGAGGCTGTCCAAGCTTACGAAGGCTTTAATACTTCAACTCATGTGCCAACTGGGAGAGCTTGATACAGAGAGTGTTAATTTCAACACATATTGTCCTCTTTTCCTATTATTAAGTGAAAATAAAACGTAGATTATTACTGTTACTTAAGGAAAGAGACTGAGCCCTTTGATCTAATTATAGACAATTATCAAGGGAACAAAAATGATGAGGGATGTTTTAGGATGAAAATTACTTTTGAAACAAATATTTCATAATAATTTTTATTGTTAGAGTAGTTTCACCATCCAACATGATTATTGTATTCTTCTCAAACAAACACACTGCCCTTTCTAGTTGCCTTGTTTACAGATAGATTTATTTCTCTGTTTTTAAAATCTGATTTATTAGTTATTAATCCTGCTTTGACATATTGCAACTGTGAAGGTTTGAAAGGGTTAATACAGCTCCTCAAAGGCCTACAATGCTACCAGAAAAATAGTTCAGAAATTAAAACAATATTCAATCCTTGCTGCATATTAGAATCAGTTGAAATGCCTTTAAAATAAAAATACCAATGCATAGGTCCTATTCTTTGAGATCCTGATTGATGTGGTCTGGGAAGAGACTTAGTATTGTTCTTTTATATAAGCTCCCCAAGTTATTTTGATGTGCAGCCACATTTGGAAACCCCTCAATTAAGAAATTCTGTATAATTATTTTGAAAGCCAATGAATCAGAGCTAAGAAGTGGAACAAGACAAGTATGTCTGTTCTCACCACTTTTATTCAACATGGTACTGGCAGTTCTAGCCAGAGCAATTAGGCAAGACAAAGAAATAAGTTCATCCAAATTGGAAAGAAAGAAGTCAAATTGTCCCTGTGTACAGATGACATGATTTTATACACAGAAAACCCTAAAAGCTCTACCAAAAAAAAAAAAAAGAAATAGACCTGATAAACAAATTCAGCAAAGTTGCAGGATGCAAAATCAACATACAAAAATCAGTAGCATTTCTATACACCAACAACAAACTAGTTGAAAAATCAAGAAAGCAATCCCATTTACAATAACTACAAAAAATAAAATACCTAGGAATAAATTTAACCAAGGATAAAATATCTGCACAAGAGAAACTATAAAAGACTGATGAAAGAAATTGAAGAAGAGCAAACATGGAAAAACATTCCATATTCAAGAACTGAAATAATTAATATTGTGAAAATGACAATACAACTAAAAGCAATCTATAGATTCAATGCAATCCCTATCAAAATACCAACGACATTCTTCACAGAAATAATAAAAACAATCCTAAAATTCATGTGGAATAAAAAAAGACCCCAAGTAGATAAGGCAACATTGAGCAAAAAGAGCAAAACTGGAGGCATCACACTACCTGACTTCAAAATATTCTACAAAGCTATCATAACCAAAACAGCATGGTACCACACAAAAACAGGCACATAGACCAATGCAATGTAATAAAGAACCAAAAAATAAATCCACATATTTATACTCAACCGATTTCTGAAAAAGTTGCCAAGAATATTCACTGGGGAAAAGAATAGTCAAGAAAGAATGATACTAGGAAAAGTGGTTATCCATATACAGAAGAATAAAGCTAGACCCTCCCTCTCATCGTATACAAAAATCAAAATAAAATAGATTAAAGACTTAAATGTAAGACTCAAAACTATGAAACTACTAGAAGAAAACAGGGAAAATACTTCAAGACATTGGACTGAGCAAAGATTTTATGGCTACAACCTCAAACACACAGGTAACAAAAGCCACAATAGAAAAATGGGATAATATTAAACTAAAAAGATTCTGCACAGCAAAGAAAACAATCAGCAGAGTAACAGAAGACCTGCAAAATGAGAGAAAATATTTGCAAACCGTTTATTCAACAAGGGATTAATATCCAGAATATACAAGGTACTCAAACAACTCAACAGCAAATAATAATCTTATTGTAAAGTGAACAAATGAGCTGAATAGACATATCTCAAAAGAAGACATACAAATAGCCAACAGGTATAGAAAAAAATGCTGAACATCACTGATTATGACAGAAATGCAAATCAAAACCACAATGAGACCAGGCACAGTGGCTCATGCCTGTAATCTCAGCACTTTGGGAGGCCAAGGCGTGTGGATAACCTGAAGTCAGGAGTTCAAGACTACCCTGGCCAACATGGCAAAATCCCATCTCTACTAAAAATACAAAAATTAGCCAGGTGTGGTGGTAGGTGCCTGTAGTCCCAGCTACTCCAGAGGCTGAGACAGAAGAATCGCTTGAACCTCAGAGGCAGAAGCTGCAGTGAGCCAAGATTGTGCCACTGCACTCCAGCCTGGGTGACAGTGCAAGACACTGTTAAAAAAAAGAAAAAGAAAGAAAGAAGAAAGAAAGAAAGAAAGAAAGAAAGAAAGAAAGAAAGAAAGAAAGAAAGAAAGAAAGAAAGAAAGAAAGAAAGAAAGAAAGAAAGAAGGAAGGAAGGAAGGAAAGAAAGAAGAAAGAAAGAAAAAAAAGAAAAGAAAAGAAAAGAAAAAAACACACACGCAATGAGATATCACCTGATCCCAGCTGGAATGCTATTATCAGAAAGACAAAAAATAACAAATGCTGGTGAGGATCTCAAAAGTGGTGAACTCCATCTCTACTTCCCACTGTTGGTGGGAATGTAAATTAGTATAGCCATTATGGAAACAGTATGGAGGTTCCTCAAAAAAATTAAAAATAAGGCCAGGCACAGTGGCTCACGCCTGTAATCTTAGCATTTTGGGAGGTCCAGGTGGGCGAATTACCTGAGGTCAGGAGTTCAAGACCAGACTGACCAACATGGCGAAACCCCATCTCTACTAAAAATACAAAAATTAGCCAGGCGTGGTGGCACAAACCTGTGCCTATAATCCTAGCTACTCAGGAGGCTGAGGCAGGAGACTCTCTTGAACCCAGGAGGCAGAGGTTTTCAGTGAGCTGAGATGACTCCACTGCACTCCAGCCTGGGTGACAAAGCAAGACCTTGTCTCAAAAAAAATAAAAATAGAACTACCATATAATCCAGCTATTCTGCTACTGGTTATATACTCAAAGAAAGGAAATCAGTGTGTCAAAGAGACAGCTGCACTCTCATGTTTATTGCAGCATTATTCACCTTTGCCAAGATACGGAATCAACCTAAGTGTCCATCAGCAGATGAATGGATAAAGAAAATGTGGTACATATACACAATGGAGTACTACTCAGCCATAAAAAATAATGAGATCCTTTCATTAGCAACAACCTAGATGAGCTTAGAGAACATAATGTGAAGCCAAATAAGCCAGGCACAGAAAGATAAACTCTGAATGTTCTCTCCCATATGTGGAAGCTAAAAAAGTTGATCTCATAGAATTAGAAAGTGGTATATAGCTACCAAAGATTGGGAAGGGGAAGAGGAAATAGAGTTTGTTAAGAGATACAAAATTATAGCTAGATAGAACATGTTCTTGTATTCTGTAGCACTGCAGAATGACTATAATTAACAACAATTTATATTTTCACATAGTTAGAAGAGTAGATTTTGAATGTTCCCAACACAAAGAAATTATAAATATTTGAGGTGATGGATATGCTAATTATGCTGAGTTGATCATTACACATCACATGCATGTATCAAAATATCACTCTGTATCTTGTAAATGTGCACAATTACTGTGTGTCAATTAATAAAAGCAAAACCTGAGCAATTAACGTCTGGCACCTAATATAAATTGAATGTGATTCAAATGATTAACTCAATGCCAAAGAAAGTTCACCTAATAACAAATGTCTTTCCCAAGTAGTAATGAGATATACGAGTTTTACTAGTATCATCATCTAGAACTTTACAGAAAACTTCACAGATGTTCCAAAGTTGGGAATTATTATTTTGCCTGATACATGAATATAAAAGAATGTGTGTATAAAATATTTAAGCCTACTGGTTATTCATATCAAGCTATTAAAACTAGCCTGCTCACCACTATAAAATTATACCAAACTCCCAGTCAGTGAAGTAAGTAAGGTAATGAAGAGAAATATGTTACAGTGATATTTGCATATGTTATGGCTATATATGTAAAGCAATCCAAAAAGAATCTAAAATTAAAATATTAAGATAAATAACTGAATTTAGCTATGTTTCTGAATACAGGTTAATACCAAAATCAATTGCCTTCACATACACCAGCTGCAAATAGCTGAGAATATAATTTTTTAATAATGCCATTTAAAATAGCATCAAGTATCAACTCTCTAAGAATAAATCTAACAAATACAAGAAGAGTGCTATACAAAATATTATAACATTTTATGGAGGGAAATTAAAGATGACCAGATAAATTAGGAGAAAAATCTTGTTCGTAGATTGAAATCATTCACACTGTAAAGATATCAGTCTGTCTAGATTGATTTATAGTTTCCATGCATTACCAACCAAAACCACAACAAATTTTTGGGAGAATATAACAAGCTGATTCTAAAATGTATGGGATATGCAAAGAATCAAAAATAGCACACACACTATTAAAGGAGAAAAAGGAGAGGTAGTGAATGTGGTAATGTTAGTAAGAGAACATGAACTATCATATATTAAGTTTTACAATAAAAATACAAAGATAGACAAATGAACCAATGGAATAATATGAAACAATAATAATAATGATATAGATAGCCCCCCCAAAAAAACTACACACATACATATGTATACTCTACCTAAGAAAAAGTAAATAAGTTGTGCAGAAACAATTGGTTAACCAATTTGAACAAATGAAACTTGAATTCAATCTCAGGCTATGCACAGTTGGCCCAGCTGCTTTGAATGGCCTGCTGGTGTGATGGCGGGCCTGGAAGGGCCCCCGGGACTGCTCATCTCTGCTCTTGTTTGCCAGTAATCAAGCCCAGCCTTGTGCACATGCAGCAGCATTCCAATACAGCAGTGGTTCTTAACTGGGGCAATTTTGACCCCATTCCCCAGAGAAATTTGGCCATGTCTACAGATATATTGGTTGTCATAACTTAGGGGAGAGAAGGACAGTACTTGCTACTTGCACCTAGTGGTAGAGGCGACGGATGCTGATAAACATTCTACAATACACAAAAGAGCCCCCAACCACAAAGAATTATCTGGCCTGAATGGCAATAGTACCAAGGCTGAGAAACACTGCAATGAGGAAAATGGAAGCTGCAAAATCTCTAAAAGTCTAGGTTTAAATTCATACAATATCATTTTCACTTCATTTTACTAGTCAAAAGATCACAAAGCTAGTCCAGATTTAAGGAGCTGAGAAATAGATTGCACCTTTTGATGAAAGGAGCGACAAAGAATTTATAGACACTTGTAAAGTACCACAAAATGTAAGCTGATGCTTTGGGGAAAGGTTGAACCACTAAGTGGATGTTGATCCATTTTAAGGAAGTGGAGAAGATTGATACAGAAATAGTTGAGATTAGATAGAAGGATTTAGGGATGGCTCTGAGATTTCAGAAATGGAAACATTTCTAAGGAGACAGAGAGGCAGTAAACTAAAATAAAAAGACATAATACTGTGTAAAATTCAAGCATGACAGATTGATTTTGAGATATTCACACACATCTAGAAGACCAGTGTCAACTGAGTTAAGTTCTATGAATGTGGGATGCCAAGAAATTTGTTTTGACAGTTAATATGGGTGAGAAAAACTCAAAGTTTATCTTATTGCCAATATCATCATAATGTCATAACTGAAAAAAAGAAAAATAAACACTGAAAAATATCTAGGTCTTCACTGAGTTTGCTTGGCAAGTCAGCAAAAGGGGAATTACATCACACAGCAATTACAAGTATTCTTTTTTTTCACTTTTGTTACTAACTTTTAAAAAATTTTTTATATTCATAGGTTTTTGGGAAACAGGTGGTATTTGGTTACATGAGTCAGTTCTTTAGTGGTTATTTGTGAGATTTTGGTGCACCCATCACCCAAGCAGTATACACTGCACCCAATTTGTAGTCTTCTACCCCTCACCTTCTACTGTTTCCCCTGGGTCCCCAAAGTCCATTGTATTATTCTTATGCTTTCTCATTTTCATATCTTAGCTCCCACTTACAAGTGGGAACATACAATGTTTTGTTTTCCATTCCAGAGTTACTTCACTTAGAATAATTGTCTCCAATTCCATCCAGGTTGCTGCAAATGCCACTAAGTCATTCTTATTTATGGCAGAGTAGTATTCCATTGTGTATATATATATATACCACAATTTATTTACCCACTCATTGATCAATGAGCATATTTTTGCTATTGCAAATTGTGCTGCTATAAACATGCATGTGCAAGTATCTTTGTAATATAGTGACTTCTTTCCCTCTGGGTATATACCTGGTAGTGGGATTGCTAGATCAAATGGTAGTTCTACTATTAGTTCTTTAAGGAATCTCCACACTGTTTTCCACAGTGGTTGCATACTAGTTTACATTCCCACCATCAGTGCAGAAGGGTTCCCTTATCACCACATTCATGCCAACATCTATTTATTTAAATTTTTTTATTATGGCCATTCGTGGTATCACATTGTGGTTGTGATTTGCATTTCCCTAATCATTAGTGTTGTTGAACATTTGTTCATATGTTTGTTGGCCATTTGTATGTCTTCTTTTGAGAATTGTCTATTCATGTGCTTAGTCCACTTTTTGATAGGATTATTTGGATTTTTTCTTGCTAATTTGTTTAAGTTCCTTGTAGATTCTGGATATTAGTTCTTTGTTGGATGTATTTTTTTATTGGTAAATTTATACCCCAGCAATCTACCCTTTATCTCTACTTTTTCCTCTCACTACCCAACTAGAGAAAGTCAAAGAATCCTCCCCAGTACTCACCTCCTTAATGAATTAAGTGGAGGTTAATAGTTTACTCATATTTTAAATTTTTTAGCTCAACTGCATGAAGAAAAATGATTTTATGCCACTTTGTTGCCTGCAACTGGCCTACTCATCAACTACAGAAAATATGCAGAGATAAAAATGGGTCTCAGCCTCCATTTCCAGGTATAAATGAGTAGAAACACTTCAGACCCAAGGCATAACTAGCACTTTTCTAAAACCACAAGTTATCTCACCCTAAGTGTAAGTTATGGAAACACACAGGAAGAGCATAGCCAGAGACCATGGGGTTTCACAGGGAAGCTACATTCATCCTGTTCTTCAATGTTTGAAACACATCAGTACTGAACAATTCATTTCCACCAGCTCAATGACAGAGTCCAACCATCTTAACATCAGGGAGGAAAATCTTTATTGGAAGATGTGAAAACCACTGTCTTCACATATAACCTTTTCCTGGAGTTGAATTCAGGGCACTTCTTACCTTCTTAATATAGACTATTTTATCTATATTCAAGCCTGTAATTAAATCTGTTTATTCCTGACTGTAAAATATGTTAGCCCTTCTCACAAAGCTACCAGCCCCTGCCTTCACTACTTTCCTCTAAAAGCAAACATGCTTCACTGTATTGAATATTTTATGAATTCTTACAATCAGAAATCCTTTCCCTTTCCTGTCCCTTTTCAAGGCACTATCTTCCCTTTTCACATGTCAATTTTTCTTCTTCCTGAATTGCAAAGGTGAAAAAAAAAAAGGAAGGTGAATAATGTTGTGAATGTAAACACATCTGTTGCCATGGGAGCCACAGCTGAGCGACAGGAACCACTTGTGGCTGCAACATTTTCAGGAGCTCACTTACCAAACCTGGAAATTCTAATTCAGTAAACAGGGACAACAGTGGACATAGTTAGAGAAATTTGCTTATTTTATTGGGAGAAACAGAGGCTAGCCAGGAGGCTTCGAGAATGCTATAGGATGTACAGTTGATGTTAATGACCATGCCCGTTGCCTAATGAAGTGGTTGTTTTTCAAAGCAGCTTAATAAAAATGCAATTTCCAGCTACCTTGACACCAAGGAGGTAGACTAACAACTCCTCCTGTGTTTCCTGGTAGTTCCCCTACAGGCCTGGTGATGAGGCCAGGGTGAATACACGGCCATCCTGCAACTTAGAAAACCATTGCCAAGTTGCTGCCTATTAGGTACCACAAAATTCTGAGCAATGTGCAAATCCAGTAAAACTTGCCCATTTATTTCGCTTTAAAAAAAAAAACTCCATAAAGTGCTCAGTACTATGGAAAGAAAACTGTAGCTATGTTCCTCATTCTTCTCCTTCTTAAAAATGTGATCAATTAAGAAATCTTTTCATTTACCAAAAGCATTGTTACTTGTCATCCGCGTCAAACGGATTGGGGAACATCTTTATGCATTTTGATTCCCAGTGATCTTAAGAAAAATGTTAACAGGAACACATAGCCACACCCGTATTTCTGAGATTTTACAAGCCAGAACAGAGGACCCACCTCCTGAAGATTTATACCTAGGGAGAGGATATGGAATAAAAATCATTCGTGTCCCATAGGCCATCACCAGAACCAAAACCCCAGGAATGAGGACCTCAAGGATTTAATTTGTCACAGTCACAAAAAGTACTCGAATGAATTCCTTGAGGGTCTTTTGACTCTGCAGGCTTTTCTTAGCCTTCTTTTTCTGGCACACATAGCTGGTACTTAATAAAATTTATGTAATTGAATTTAAGTAGACAAAATGAAAAGTTGTTAAAACAATTAGTTGTACTAAATTTGAGTAATGGAATATGATTCAACAGTGGCAAAATTTCTTAAAAGACTTTAATTTCTGTATTCTTAATTAAAATAGTGGGGTTTTTAATTATATTATGAAAATTTCAAACCTATTTTTCTATGAACCACTAAAAGATGTTCAGTCTGGTTTTACAGAGGCAGAGTTTGAACAGTAGAAACCACAGGGACCAGAGTTGTGTTTTTTAAATTCTATGTCCAGCTTGGACCCTAATTGGCTACATGAACTTTAGAAACCCTTGACACTTATTTTTCTCATCTGTAAATATTCTCCCTGGTGAAATCCAAATGACATTATAAATATGAAGGTAATCCAAAAATTATAAGCTATAAAGTGGACTATATAAACCTAACCTTCTTCGTGTCCTTCTCCTTTGAGTCTTTACACAAATGCTATCTTCTCAGTGAGGCCATCATTGGGCACCCTCTCTAAAATTACAGCCTACTGCCAAGCCCATCCCTGCTTTATTTTTCTCCTCAGTACCATCACCATATTCCATATTGCATATCCAACTTATTTGGCTTGTGGATGGACTCACTGCTTGCTAGAATATAAACTCCATAAGAATGGAGTTTTTTAGGGCCAGGTGCAGTGGCTCATCCCTGTAATCCCAGCACTTTGGGAGGCTGAGGTGGGTGGATCATGAGGTCAGGAGTTCAAGACCAGCCTGATCAACATGGTGAAGCCCTGTATCTCTTAAAGATACAAAAATTAGCCAGGTATGCTGGCGGGCGCCTATAATCCCAGCTACTCAGGAGGCTGAAGCAAGAGAATTGCTTGAACCCAGGAGACGGAGGTTGCAGTGAACCGAGATTGCACCATTGCACTCCAGCCTGATGACAGAGCAAGACTCAGTCTCAAAAAAAAAGAATGGAGTTTTTTTATTGTTTTTTCCTAGATATATCCAAGACCTAAATAATACATGTTTTAAAATATTTTTAAATTAATAATTGCAAAAATGAATGATTTGCTGTCAGTTTTTTCTAAGTGGCTTTTCAAAATGATAGAAATATTAACTAAGTCATTCTATCAAGGCCTCTGATCATATCTGTTAAAGTCAGCAGAGTCCAGTGAAAGAGCTCAGGATTGTGAGTCAGGACACCAACAAAGTAGAGGATCTTAGGCATGACTCACAGCAAGTCCACATCCGTCACAACTACAATCTATAGAATTGTTACTGGCATAAAATACGATCATGTGAGCAAAATGCTTTAAAATTTAAAAGCATCAATAAGGTATTACAGTCTGTGCTATTATTAAACAGTGCCTTAATATTTTGTCTTAATTCTGGTGCCTTAATATTTTGTCAGGGACATTAGGCACAGTAGGAGTAAGAGTGGCAGTTGCAATGCAAATATTTTCAAAGGAGTAAAGAGAAGGAAACTGCAGTTGATCTTGGCCTCTCTACTATAAACGTGGTTGTAACCTGTCATAGGCTGCAGAGTAAAGCACAGGCCATAGAGCCTTGGCCAGAGATCAGGCACCGCAGTGTCCTTCATGAAATTGAAAGAGTTTAGTTTTAAAGCAAACTCAGACGTTCCAGCAAATTAAAATGTGTAGATTAAAGTGCATTGTTCAACAAAGCATAAAACACATAATTAAAAACATTAAAATTAATCATATATCTGGAAATCATAAATCACTACTTCCTTCAAAATGTCACGAAAATGGGAAGTTTCTTCTGACAAATTCCATTGTTCTGTAGGTACTATTTTCTTGGTATGATGCCTTTCAGTACCCCTGCATATGATGAATTTTCAAAGAACATGAAGTTTTTGAGCATTAAAATTCAGAATAGTTTCCTAGGCTTTTTATTCCTCTTTCCTCAGAATCATTAATATTAGATATAGAGAATGGTTTTTGATGACAAAAGTCTTCTAAAGTGAGCTGAGTCAGAAACAAGGAAATGTCTAACCCTGTGCATTGGAAAGTGGGGTGCCCTCTGGAGTCACTGCCCTGTGTTTCCATCATAGTTCAGGAACTGTTTTAACTGGTTTCCCCACCTGATTCCCAAGTGGGTTGTCTATGGAGTGAGTCTGGTCATCTGCGGAACTGGTGGATCCATGATCCCTTCATATGTTCACTGCATGCATTGAAGTGCTTGAGAGTTTTTGATCTTTGACCTAAAGAAAGAAGGCTAAGTAGAGGAGAAAGGACAGGGCTAGGATGCCTGAAAGAAGGGATAGGGAAGAGGAGGAGACTAAAGAGGTATGGCATCTGTTTCCTCCGAAGACCTGAGTCCCTGTGGAAAGAGGAGTTAGGAACAGAAGCTAGACATGTAATAATTGGTGGGGCAGAGGGAGGCGGGGAGATTAGGGAGCTGTGCAATAGTAGTACAAGCCGTGTACATCAGCCGTGTACTTCAAGGGGCTGCGATGGAATGCAGTCATTCTTTATCCTGAATCCCTCTTGCCCCTTACAACGCCCCATGCTGCCGCTGCCCTTAATTCCAATCTGCGGCTAAGGGGTCCAAGGGCTGCTCCTAGCCCAGTGAAGATCTAATTGGCAGTAAAGCCTTTCCAGCAGGAGGAGTGCTGACCACAGCAAGGCAGGAGGCAGGGTGGAAGAAAGGAAGCAGACATGCTTCTGACTCTCCTACATGGAGGAGGACTAGAAGGGCTGTTTTCACACAGGGAGGGGAAAAGGATCATTGCAATTTGGGTGTTAGTGTTAACAGAACTTCCTCTCTGCCCTCAGGCAGACAAAACTTCAGGAAATTCTGGTTGCAGGGAGAGGAGTTAGCTCAAAGGCCCACTGAAAGGACTCAATAGAACATCAGAAGGTCCATGGCACAGTGGTCTGACACAGAAGGTACTGCATAAATGTAATATTAGAAGAGTTCCCATGTAATTGGGTGTAAAAGTGTAGAAAGAATATCGATACCCCTCCCCAAAACATTCTTCTCTGTCCCCCACCCCTTACTTAAGCACCCTTATACAAACTGCGACGTCTCAGAGTCTAGATGGTTGTCCAAGATGGTTCAATAGCTTATCGTGTCCTGCAAAAAATCATCACAGGACTTCCACTGGCCATTCGCTGTCAGGGGACAGAAACACACACTGGAATATGCCATCTGCTTTTGTCCTGAACCTTATGGCATCTTTTAACTGTCTTTTAAATTAACGATATTCTCCGAAAGATGAGAAAAAGAGAACTTTTTTTACTTGAAATAGTGCCAAGACTAAATGACTAAGTCTGAAGTGAGTTAGTCATAAACATATCACCTGGCTCGGAGGATTTTATATCCAAATCACCATCCCACTGCAGTGTCTTGCAGTTTCTCTTAGCTCACTGTGCTATTTTTGAAGCCTTATAATGTTGCCCTCAGAAAGAGACTGCAAGAAAAGAAGTCGAGAGAAAAGCCTAATCGAATAAAAATCAAAATGAGGCTGCATACCAAACACGACAAAATAAAACATTTATCTCTCCCAAGGGTCTGCCATAGCCAGTTCTTACAGCTCAACTACTGCTGACAAGTTTTATGTTGTCTTGATTACATCCAAAGCCAAATTGCCCCAAATTATTTAATCATATGCATGCCAGGAATGCACCTCATCTGACAGATATAAAGTGAAATCTACTGCCTCTGTTTTCACCAGGTTTCAATATGCAATTGTGTAGACTTTCTAAGTAGCATAAATGTGTAAAACAGGTGTAAATTAAAATATTAAAAATTCAGGTTGGTTCATTCGGGTGAATAATTCAAATGTGACACTTCATAGCTGTGTGCTCCATGAAAATTCTCATTAGACCTGAGTAAAAGTGCTCTAATATACATAGTATTATGTATGTGATCATAAAAGATCTTCAGGTTGGGAGCCTCATTTTCTTTTTCTTGTGAGACTTTGCCACTGTCCCCTAACCCGTTTATGTTGCAATATAGAATTCTTTATAGCTATATGAGAACTTAAATAGTAGCAAGTCCAATTGCTCATTTCAAAGATGAGAAATAAACAAAACCCAGTAAAGTAGTCTTGTTGGGTTAAATCTTTCTGAAAATGTAGTTTAAAAATCCTAACCCAAGAAAATGTTTAGAAGGGCTTTAGTCACTTGGGCCTAACCTCAGGGGCCTGCAAGAGAATGCATTTTTGTCACCAAGCAACAGGAAATATGATGCAAAAAGACTGCATGTTTGTCTCCCCCAAGGGACTGAATTCTTCAAACAAAAGTACCATGTTGATTATCTTTACATCTTTAATGATGCACATAATAGGCATTGAATAAGCATGAAAAAATAAACCATCCCACGTGGAAGATATACCAAATATTCCTTCTGCTCACCATATTTCAAGAAAAATTTGTCAGATCTTCCACATAATTCTCCCCAGTTATGGATGTATCAGCAGCAGATACCAAATATTACATGTAAATTAAATACTGTAGAACTATTTTTAGTAGCACAGACCACTACACTTAGTTGGTGGTCTTGACTAGCTGCTGAATTAATTTCTGCCTGTGCATAAAGAGAATACACAGAAGACAGCACAGAGTTGAAAAATAATTACTTACTTGTAAGTGCCCAACTGTGGGTGCTGCACATAAAATTATTCTCTTTAAAAAGGATATTCTCTAAATGCATAAAAATCTTGGAATCTGGTTGGGTTTATCTTGTCCCTCAGAATAATAAAATTGTTATCTCAGTTCTTGTGCACTAAATATGGTAAAGCATATTTTTTGCCTATGAATTACATCTTATTTTGCTATCATTGGTTTGTTGGGTGAACTATTAATACCTTATTGCCATTCAGACACAAACAATAGCTTTGACCACCCTATTTTACCCACTCTAAAATGTATTTTTATGCTAAAGCTACACAACCGATTTTATATGTATTTACTATATATAATATATGATTATGTAGAAGTTAATATGATTATGTCAATAAGTAGTTTGCAACTGTTTTCTGAAACTGCCAAGGAAATGTTATTTTTCAGTTTTTTTGGCTGGGTGCAGTGGCTGACGCCTATAATCCCAGCACTTTGGGAGGCCAAGGCAGGTGGATCACCTGAGCTCAGGAGTTCAAGACAAGCCTGGCCAACATGGTAAAACCCCCTCTCTACTAAAAATACAAAAATTAGCCAGTTGTGGTGGCACAAGCCTGTAACCTCAGTTACTCGGGAGGTTGAGGGAGGA
Organism: Plecturocebus donacophilus; assembly: GCA_004027715.1. Lineage (NCBI taxonomy): Eukaryota > Metazoa > Chordata > Mammalia > Primates > Pitheciidae > Plecturocebus > Plecturocebus donacophilus. The sequence continues at coordinate 18,983 of PVKP010017022.1, forward strand.
GAATGGCTTGAACCTGCGAGGCGGAGGTTGCAGTGAGCCAAGATCACGCCACTGCACTCCAACCTGAGTGACAAAGTGAGACTCTGTCTCAAAAAAAAAAAAAAAGTTTTTAACGGGGGGAATCGTTCCTGTAAGAATCTCTAAGCAGTTTTACAGAGAATAATTTCACTAACCATTGTAGTGTCCTTCTCTGAAAATGAAACTCTTAAAGGAGTGAGATGCTGACAGACTGCACTAAGGGTGGTGATGAGCTCTGGGAGATAAAGACTTGACCCTTCCCATACCCTAACGCTGGGAAGCTTTTATAGTTGTCGCTACAACTGCTGCAATATATGAATGCACACTTCACCTAGCATTTTCAGACCTAGTACCTGCAAGAGTAACTGTGGGTAACCCCCTATCTGGGCACCGAGGAAGGAGAGCTAAACAGATCCCCAGCACAATCAGTGCCTGAAGAATATCTTAGTTTATAGTGTTATTTCCTTTATATGATCCTTTATATATAATCATGTATTAGTTTATAGTCAGAACAATTAATGCCTGAAGAATATCTTACAACTCAGTTATTTTCATATATATGTAAAATTATATCTTAGTTCATAGTTGGAGGAATGCCTAGAGCAGACACAGTACAGAGCATGAATTAAGGGATAAACAGCTATCCATATATAAGCATATCTTGCTTATAGTCGGAGGAATGTCTAGAGCAGACACGGTGCAGAGCATGATTTAACAGAAAAACATTTATACCAGGACAAGAATCTATGGCCCAGGCAGTAGTGCCCCTGCCTGAAAGGGCATACTCTACATGCCAACCTGGCCCAGGCAGCAGCATTATCATAAAGATACCCGCTGTATGGCAGACTTGGAGCAAGAGTCACTTCTCCTGAAAAGGAGTTGCAGTGCCTTGCGTCCAGTTCTTGTGGAAAGCTGGCCTCAGGTTAGCAAGCCCACCAGTGTCCGAGGGCTTAAAAGCCCTCCCATATAATCCCACCTTGGTGGCTGTGAACTTTATCAGCTCTGTTGTTACTGTGCTGGCTCAAAGCATCCTCCTATAGAAGTCATTGGGAGCTGCCAGCAGGTGGCAGTAGACCCTGTCAGCTCTGTCGCTGCTATGTGGCTCAAAGCATCCTCCTATAGATATCCTTAGAAGTAGCCTGCCCACAGACAAGAGATATTGAACACTGCACCCTCTTCACTGCACACTGCCCACCTCCTAACCTAGGTGACCTAATGGGGTGGATGCTCTTGCTTATCACTCACGTGAGTGTCTTGACCCTAGCACTGTCCTTAAAGATGACCTCACTCACTACCCTTTCCCCTGACCTATACCCAATAAATTCAGAGGTGTCTGGATGTTCAGGGCCTCGCCTATCTCTTCCTGTAAGTGGCCCCCAAGCCCAGCTGCACTTTCTTTGTCCTTCTGAGTCCTGTCTCTATTTCTCGGAACCTGCACATAGCACAGCGATAGGGGACACCCCATGACCCTGTAGGGCTTGACCCTACAAGTAACCACTAAGGGGTCTTTGAAGCATCAATCTTGATATAGCTCAAGTTCCACCAAGTGAAAATCTAAAGATTTTAAGGACCACAGCAGATGCTGTTGCCACACTCCCTCCCATATCCCTGCAGCCTCAACTCTGAGTTCCTATAGCTGTCATGGACAACTTCTGGGCACGCTGATAACTTCCCGCCTCAAATACCCTTCCCTGTCTGTCTCTCCAACTGTGGGCTCTCTCTCTGCTAAGCTACTTCCATGCATAGCTGGCAGTGTAATACTCTTAACTTTATTCCACTTTGGATGTGCTTTGCGGTTACTATTCTTGCTAATATGGTGCAAAGCTACTATAAGCAAGGCTCTTTCAATCCATACTTGTAGGCAGTCTGGAAGTGCTAGGAATTCAACAGAAAGAGCAACCCTCAACCAATGAGGGGAGGAAGTAGGTGGGTAAATATCACAATTTCCTTGTCCCTCAAGAGGACAACTAAGTTCCCGGGTGTGTCCCCAGCTGGACAGAACCCCATTGCCTACACAGGTAAGCTATGACTGCACCCTCAAGTGGCTTTTCTCCGGAAAAAGAAAAACAGCTTAGAGCTGTCTGAGCTATGTGAGGTACACAAAATGTACAGGTCCTAAGAAACATGGTTCAGTCGAGCGCCTGCACCCATGCCTGTAGGCAATGGTTTAAAGGCATTTTGTTCATGACTAGCTGTCTCACCCATAATCTTCAAATTCCTGGAATATGTGATACAAAGAACAATGTACAGCCAATCAATAGCTTTAGCAATCTTAATGTAAATCTTGGTAAACAACTTAGGAACAGCCTCTTCTTTTTCCATAAAAATTCACTGGTAAAAGCGGCTAACCAAAATGTGTATCCTGGGCAACTTGAATCTATGCTTCTGGGTGGCCCTTCTCAATCTTCAGGCTTGAACACACCCTCTTGAAACTATATTTTGACCTTTTGGTTTGCTCTAGGTCCACACTCCCTGTCTTCACTCACTTTCTCAGCTCCTTCCTTTGTGCATCCTGGAAGCCCCCAGATAAACTACCCACCTCCAAGTCCTGCTTTCAGGTTCTGCTTTTGGGGGATCATGACTAAGACAAAACCTTTCTTCAAAGTCAGTAGGAATGGGCAAATTTAAGGAAGTTAATGGGGTTAACTACTAAGTTAGTGAAGTTAGTTGAGAGAAGGGGAGGAAGAAAGAAGTGTCACCTTTTACTTAGCTGAAAATGTGTTCCAGTCACAATAATCACAAATGTACCATTATGCTAAAAAGGCATCTTATAAGAGACATATTCTCCATTTGCAAATAATGGCTGTTTTCAGCACTGTTTCTGGGGCTGTATCTCTACTAACATCTTCCTTATGATACTTGGTTTTCAGTAACTGGGTATGTCTATGGACTCTACCCTTTGTTTTTTCTGGTAAAGCTTACAGATTTACTGGTGATAGTTTCATGCTGCTTTGCCTTTTGCTGTCTCCAGCTACTATCAGTATGGCCGATAGTAACTGTTATGTATATGAGTGAAAGAAGGAAAGCAGAGAGAGAGAGAAAGAAAAAAAGAAAATACAGCAGTACACGGATGAAACTGGAAACCATCATTCTCAGCAAACTAACACAAGAACAGAAAAACAAACACTGCATGTTCTTACTCATAAGTGGGTATTGAACAATGAGAACACATGGACACAGGGAGGGGAACTTCACACACCAGGGCCTGGAAGGTAGGGCTAGGGGAGGAATAGCAGTGGGTCAGGGGATTAGGGAGGGATAGCACTAGGAGAAATACCTAACGTCGATGATGGGGCGATGAATGCAGCAAACCACCACCATGGCACATGTGTACCTATGTGACAAACCTGCATGATCTGCACATGTACCCCAGAACTTAAAGTATAATAAAAAAATAAAATAAAATAAAACAGATTGGGTGATAAGCCATGCAGTTCTAAAGAGTAAGTATGATTCATTCTGTATATGTGAGTTACAGTATTTGCAAATTCCTGGGTTATCTGTAATTCTTAACAATAAGCCTAGATATTCCTTAAGGTCAAGTGAGAAAATAAGTTTGACATATAAGAAACTCAGAAAAAGCACTGAAGCCTGAGGAGCATTCTTCAAAGGAAATTAAAGTCTGAACACTAAAACAGAGTTCAGTACAGGAAGTCAAAACAAGGCATTCCAAGTTCTCAGCAGAAGTGCTTAGTTCAGGGATTATTTACTATCTTACATAGAGAAACAAAGAATTCAGAAATCAAATGTGCATAAAGCAAAACAAAGTACTTGAATTTTTTTGGTCCAACAGAAATATAATACAGGAAGATGAAACTAATGGTGAGAGAGCTTCTGAAAATTAAAGTAGTAAATAATTTAGTTCTCACCAGAGATTGTCTTGAACTGACTTAAGATGTTTCTTAAGAAGTCATTTCATCCTGCAGCCTCCTCAAAATAAAATCACAATAAAGAGGAAAATCATCAATATTGAAATGTTCGTGGTTTTTATTTGTTTATACCACTCTCTCCAAATCATGTTTTTACAAAGAGACTGATTGTGGAAAATGTTTTATGAAAATATTTTCTGTAGATTCTAGTCCAATTACCTTGGAATGTGTCTGACCTTTTACTTCCTACCTCAAGAATGTAATCTTCTTGATTTTCTTTCCAAGACAAGCAAGCTTTCATTTAGTTGAGGAACTACGATAAGGAATGCATCCGCACTAGAATTTCAAGCCATTGAGGTCCTGGCCACTTGCCCTTCCTTGTCATTTATTTGGCTCTTTCTGCCCTCCTCCCTGTCTCCTTTTCACTCCCACGTACCCTCAGCCCCTCTCTCTCCTCCATGGGAGTAACATGGTTGCAAATTGGAACGATGGGAAGGTTTTGAAATCACTCAGGCATAATAATTTGCTTTCTATTTTTGAAAACAGATCTACTGGTAAAATAAATCAAGTGTCAGGCAAAGTGGTATAATCAAATGTGCTCTGTGCCTCTTTCAGAGAACAAATAAATTTTTCCCTCTACAATAATGAGTATTGAGTGGAAATGATTTCAGAGATTTGGAATAAATGTCACTTCTGTCCCAAAGTTCTTGGCCTTGAAATATTGACGATTGATCAGAAATGCACACAGGATCAGTGATCCCTAGCAGGCCAGACTCAGAAACAAAACCAGGAAGCTTAATATGACACAGGGACAGCAGTGTCTTAGGTCTCTTTTCAACGTTCAGGTCACAAATGAGATCCTACACTGTCTACATTATATTCACAAGCTGTAATATTTTAATCATTCTTTGTTGCTTCTCTGCTTGTTTAGAATGGATGTGGATGAGTAGAAATTGAGGTGATACAGATTAAAGTAGGCTGGAGCAGGGGCTCATGCCTGTAATCCCAGCACTTTGGGAAGCCAAGGCGGGTGGATCATTGAGGCCAGGAGTTTGAAACCAGTCTGGCCAACATGATGAAACCTCATCTTTACTGAAAATCCAAAAATTAGTCGGGCATGGTGACACATCCCTGTAATCTTAGCTACTTGGGAGGCTGAAGTAAGAGAATTGCTTGAACCAGGGAGGCAGAGGCTGCAGTGAGCAGAGATTATACCACTCCACTCCAGCCTGGATGACAGAGCGAGACTCTGTCTCAAAAAAAAAAGAAGAGTGAAGTAAATATATTTTTAAAACCCAATAGAAAAATAACAGCTGTTTTTATTAATAGAAAAGGCTATTCCTAGCAATACCAAAAGAAAGACTGTTCTATATTTGTAACTATGTACTCCAAAGCTTCTCACTCCAGGTGCCTGTTTGTCTTGGAAACTGGGTCCGACTGATCCTCTGGTAGTCATTTTCAAAAAAATGACTGCTGAAATCAAGTTCTATATACATGCCCTGTGAGATATTGTATATTCCCAAAGTAATTTAAGCAAAATCCCATTATCTCAAGTACACTCGTGACAAAGGCTCTGTTCTTGACCAAACTCCAGTATGACTTCTAGCAGATTAAGATTTTGTGCCTAGGATGACCTCAGCTCCCTCTTAAAATGCTTGCCTGAGAAAGCTTGCAATTATAAATCCTTTCTCTGCCCTTGAGATATAAATCTTCTACCACACAAAACTGTCTCCTCAAGGACCTGGGAGCTGTGCCTCTGAAATGCAAACACTAGGGAGATAACTCTTGCTCTCCATGTGAAGGTAAAGGCCCTAACATCTGCAGCCCCTTGCTTCAGCTTCCTCAACTTCTCCTGTCATAAAGATGTGAGAAGTTCTTTCTCCTCCAGATGAGCACCAAGTAGCACACCCAGATAGCCTAGAGACATGGACCAAATGCCCACTTAACACCCATCAGTGTCTTTCCTGCAGCACACCCCAATATTCAAAAAGCCTCCCACCTTTGGTTGCAGCAGAGTTGAGCTCAGGTTACGTTAGCTTTTCTCCTCTATTACAAGAGTTAGTACTGAATAAAATCTGTCTTTATCACCCTTAACCACCATCTGGTTTTGTCGAACTTTGACATCAGCTGGCACTCAATCAATCAAGGAAACAGTAACTACTCTAGGCATTTCAAACAGAAAGAATTTAAATATGAGTAATTAGGTACTTACAAAATTATTGGGGAAATTTGAGATAGGGTTACTAGGTTTACCATCCAAACTAAGAGCAGTTTTTAGAGTGAAGAGGACTGGTGCAATGGGTAGAAAGCAGTCCTATCCCAAGTATATGGAATGAAATAAAGTCAGGCAGCCACTACCGTATCAAAATCACATCAGTTAGCTGGCATTCAGAGTTTTGGAGCTGCTGCTGCCGCTTCCCTGAAAGCCTCACACCCACAAAGCCAGAGCCTAGAAATGGAAAGGGTGAAGCCAGCCATGCCAACCTGCAGCCAGAGCACGCTTGTCAGGAAGACAACCCCCTCTGCTTCTGCCTCCCAACTGTGCAAATGCTTCTCATCAGCAGAACCTGATTCGTGTCCAGACACCTCCCTGCAACTGAGACTGGAAATATCACTGATAGTTTTCTGTCCTTTCCACAAAGAAGGAGGATGAAATGCAAGTTCTACCGTCATCTACTTTTCCAGGCTATTTGGCCTTAATTTCACATTGAAAAGTAGGTTTCTGCTCTGTCAGAACTCTAAAAAATGTAAGGTATTGAGACTTCTCAAATCTCTTTAAGACTATCTGAATGATATCTGGGAAGTCTGACCCAGGATTATTCACTTTTTCCACCTGTTGCTAAATGCTGGTTCCAATTCTATTTCCAGTAAGAAGGAGGCAAAAACGATGAAGAGGTGTTTTTTGCTCCAATCTACATTAATAATCAATGCACTAACACTTTTTCAAAACAGTAGTTGAAGTTGTTCTTTAAAGTTTTGATGATAAAAGCATAAAGGATCTATGTGGTCAAGAGCAGGGCTGCCTACAGAGTTATGCATGCAATGGTTGGGTTTATGTTCTAGTGGCTGTTTGTGTTGTGGAATACTCAGTAACTTGGTTTGTCATTTGGATGTGGCTGTGACAGACAACAAGTAATGTCAGGTAGCATTTATCTGGAAAGAGACAGAGAGAGAAAGAGAAAAATAGAGAAAATGACAGAGTCGGTAACAGAAAATCATAAACATTCAGAAAATTACGGAGAGACAAAGACAGACACAGGCACCCCACCCTACCACCATGAGATACACGCACTGTGTATGAATGTACACAGACTGAAAATACACCCTGAAAATGAGGGAATGGGCGCGATGCGGGAGGAGACAGACAAAAAGGAGGACACAAAAGCAAAGTGAGGGAGCAAAACTAAAATCAAGAAGATGGAGACAAGACAATCTTTGTCATTCTGAAACTATTGAAAGAGTCATTACAGCACATCGATAAATTTCAGAGTTTCAGGTTTTGTTATTTGTTTGATTTCTAGGTTATCTTTCATCATGCGTGTTTTGTTTTCTATGTAATTGAAGAATGCCACGTGAACATGTGTTCTGATTATGAAACTACCTCTTGTCTAAACTTAAATTAATGAGGTACACATTTAAGAGATGTTTGGAGAAAATATTTCCTGAGATTGTCGGATTCATAATCCATACTTTATACATCCCATACTTCTACCATGTGGAGAATTTGCATATCTGCTTTGTTGCAATAATTTCGATGTTGAATGGAATAAGCATTCCCCTTTGGTGTGGTTGAAATTCCAATATGTCTCCTGATTTAGTGATTTGGACCATTATTCTCCAAAGTGTTCATACTGATTATGAATACATTAATTCACATTTTCTCACACCTCACTATTTTCTCCAAATTAAAACAAAATCTCTTAATAAAGATAATTTTTCAAAAACCAACCACAAATGGATTAATTGGTGAACAATCAAAGATAATTGTATTACAATCAGAAATTAGAAATATCCACTATCAACATATTAATCAATATTGTTTTAAGATTCAAGATCATGTAACAAGAAAATAAAATATAGTCCATAAAAATGGGGAAAGATGTGAAAAGGTGCCATTATTTCATGAAATCTGATTTTGTAGCCCCAAGAGTTATAAGATTCAACTAAAATATATATTAGGAATTAAGTTAGATTCTTGGAGATAAAAATATATTTTAAAATCAATTGCTTTTTTACAAATTGAAATAACCAGTTAGAAATTAAAATGGGACAAATACTTTATTCATAATTGTGACAAAAACTACCAAATATCTATAAATAAATTTAATAAGAAAAGCATAAAAGCTCCATGAATAAACTGAGATTTCATTACAGGACATAATAGAAAACCTAAATAAATTAACAGAACATCCATTACTCACTCATAGCAAGAAAACAGAATTTCTTAATATGTTAATTCTATCTGAATAGATACATAAACATATTACAATAAAATTCTAATTAGAATATCACAGCAGGATTTTGAAACTTTAAAAAGTGTCCAGATGTCATATGACCAAATAAATATGAATGATTTGCTAATAAATTTTTAATAAAAGACACAAATATGTACTTGTCCTACCAAATATGAAAAATATTACAAAAACTACTATTAATCAAAACTACATGGTACTATTATAGAAATAGACGTAGGTATATATGGCAATATATGATGAAGCTGAAACTACATATAATTTGGGAAAGAAATGAAATGGCACCATTGTCTGGGGTAAATCCCTGAGGTTCATTGTTGCACACTGAGAGAGGACACAGAACACTCAAGAAGTGAGTTTAAGAGTGGAGGTTTAATAGACAAAAGAAAGAAAAAGAACAGCCCTCTCTCCTTCAGAGAGAGAGTGGCACATGAGTAGGTCTTCCAGTTCTGTGGTGAAATGCATGGGGTTTTATAGAGGAGCTTGAGGAGGCAGTGTCTGATTTACATAGGGTGCAGAGATTGGCTAGATGAGGTGTGCCATTTACATAGGGCACGAAGTAGCTGATGGCCCCACCCTAATCTTTTATTATGTGGATGGAATCTCTATCTGGCAGATGCCATGTTGCCTGCTCCTTACTGCACACATGGTTGACAAAGAAAAGAGAAGATAGAGCCACCAGGTTGAACATGCCTGGCCCCCAGGTAGCCTTTTCCTATTGGCACAGATGCTGGCATTCACCCGTGCAAGCTTCCAGCTTGCTTATCTATGTCTGCAGCTTGATTTTGCAGGCTACTCTTTGTTAGAAGGGGAATGATGTGGGGGCTGGTTTTCACTAAAAGGGAAACCTTACCAAGGACTTCCTTACCCTACCTGCTAAATAATTTCTTTTTAACTCCTATACCAGAAAGGACCATGTATGGTTCAATAAATGGTTTTAGGACAACTAGTTGTAAATTCAGAAGTCATTTAAGGGAATTCATAATCTTTCAACATATATAATACAAAATATTAAGGCTCAATGCAAGCAATATCTTTTAAAATATTAATATGTACAGATAGGACAATATTTTACAACAGTTTGATGCAGGGTGAGGGGAAGGCTAAGTAAAACTGGAAACCCAGAATTAGTAAAGAAAAATCTAACAGATTTGACTACATAAAAAGTTTAAACTTTTATAATTTTTGCCATTGGGAATGGGAAGATTTAAGAAGACAGCATCCAATGCTAGCAGGAGTATTAGGCAACCTGGAAATCTCCTAATCTAGATGAACATAACCTATAGGAAAGTAATTTGTCCATGAAATTATAAAATGTGCATTCCCTATAACCTAGCATTTTTTCCTAGGACACTAACCCATGGATATAATAACATGAATTACAAAGCTATTATTATAGAATATTATAGCATGATTTCATTTTTGTGAAGTAAGGTATATGATATGCTTTGGCTCTGTGTCCCCTCCCAAATCTCATGTTCAATTGTGACCCTCAGTGTTAGAGGTGGGGCCTGGTGGGAGGTCACTGGATTATGGGGTGGTTTCTAATGGTTTAGGACCATCTGCCTAGTGCTGTCCTGTGATAGAGTTCTCATGAGATCGGGTTGTTTGAAACTGTGTAGCACCTCCCCTTTCTCTCTGTCTCTCTCTTTCTCTTTGCACCATGTAAAGACTTACTTGCTTCCCCTTCATCTTCCACCATGATTGCATAAGTTGCCTGAGGCCTCCACAGCCTCCTATACAGCCTGTGGAACTGTGAGTCAATTATACTTCTTTTCTTTGTAAATTGCCCAGATTCATGTAGTTCTTTATAACAGCATAAGAACAAATACAGAAAATTGGTACCGAGAGTGTACCTGTATATATGTGTGTATAACGTATGTGCCTTTCACTGGGTCTGTATAAAATTAGGAGAAGGTTAGAAAGGATAGGCACAAATAGGTACTATGAAAACTGGAGTTGAATGAGTGGGGAAAATTTGTCATGTTTTTATATATCTTCATTTCAAAAGTAGTCATTTTTACAATAATTAGGATGGTAATTTTAGCTACAACTATGAGGCTTTCATTTGTAAACTGAAAATGTATTACATTTCAGTTTACAAATCAAAGACAAAAAATATATTTATGGTAGGAGAAAGTGAAGTCAAATGTTTTATTTAGTTTACAAATGAATGAAGCTTTAGTTTATAGCTCTATTTTTTATATCATAGTCACTAATAAATATTTCTTGAATAAATAAATGGCCATTCTCTATATTTTATCTGTAAGACTCTTCTTTATATTAACTAGTTTTGATTTCTATTGAACTTGTTAGCACTATTTATCAAATTTCTTAAGACTATTTTTTAATTATTTTCATTGTTCTAGGGATTTACTTCTCAATTCCCTCTTTCCCTCCTAACCCCCACCTCTTCTCCACCACCACCCTGGAAAGCAAGCATTTGTTGGCATATTCTGTCTGTGTGCTCATTTTTAACCATTGATTTTAATATCATATTATAAGAAATGAATACTTTTCAAATGTGCAGTATTACATGAGACTATTTGAAGAACTGTTTCATTAATACAAAGAGTAAATTATTGAACTTGATCATATCATATGTCTTATTATTCTAGGTAAAAAATAATTCCCCAATTAATCAGAAGGGGAAAAGATTAACTTAGTTGTGAAAATACAGAATTATATTTCTATAATTTTTTAAAAATGTGTTAGAACAGGCAAATCTGCACATCAAGAATCTTTTCTGTAGTGATAGTCAAAACTTTCTTTGCTCACAGTCTATTTAAAGCCCCTACTTCTTAAATTCAGACTAATCTGTTTGGTTTATGATGAGTCTACAATCAAACTGACAACAAAGACTTTATGCTTCTCTGCTAAAAATCTGAGTGCATTTATCTAAGTGACATACAGGGAGAAATATTTCACAGGTAGAGTTTTGTTGTCGTTTATAACTTCTAATTATGCTCCCTGAATCATCTAAAGACTAGAAGAAAAACTAAAGTTTTTTAAGTGCCTACAGTGTGTGAGCTACTTGACATATACTATCTCATTTATTCTAAAAACTACTATTAAACAGCTGCTATTATATCTATTTTAAAGATGAGAAAACTGAGGCTTAGAAAGGGTAATACTTGAGCATTCCTAATCCAAAAATTTGAAATTCAAAATTCTCCAAAATTTGAAATTTTTTGAGCACTGGCATGATATCACAATTGGAAATTTTCACACCTGGCCTCATGTGACAGGTTGCAGTCAAAACTCTGTTTCATGCACAAAATTATTTTAAAATATTGTCTAAAATTACCTGCAGATTATGTGTATAACATATACAGGAAATATAAATACATTCCATGGTCAGATTTGAGTCCCATCCATGAGATAGCTCATAACATATATGGAAGTATTCCAACCTGGAAAAATCTGACATCCAAAACGCTTGCGGTCACAAGCATTTTGGATAAGGGATACTCAACCTGTAACTTAACCAAGATCTCACAGACAGTAAATGTCAAATCTGAGCCCCAACCAGGTCTATCTAACTCCAAAGTTTGTGCTTCTTTACCAAAATGCACTCTCTATGAAGTCTTAAATGTTGCTCAAATAAGAAAATTTTTGCATGAATTTTCAAATAAGTCTCACTTTTACCTTTTCATATTTCATAACAAATTTCACAACTATCATCTTAAATATAATAGGATTTATCCTTACTTAAAATATAAACCTTAATTATTTCTCTTTAAAGTAGACCTTGTTTCTGTCTGTAGAAATTCTCTGCCCACTGGAAAAAGAGACAGTAAGAAGTGACCCATGCTCTAATTTAATTATATTCATTTGTCTTCAGGATTTTTCTTGGCAATTTAAAATGAGCTAATAGTGCAAACGAATTAAAAAACAAAATGAGATTACACTCAGATAGCTAAGCTAAAACATCATTACTGGTGAAGACAAATATTACTAATTAGGGTTTTAAGTAGAATAAACTTTAAACCAAAGAAGGTATGGAGATAAGCATGCCAAGCACAGGTTAGCACAATAACAAACAACTATTTTGGCAGCAAATATATAAGTATGCAGGTAAGTTCTGTGAAGTCTTACATGCCACCCCATAATCACATATCATCCTTTTAAACACCTTTGTTTCCAATTTTGAATACAAACATCAAATATCCAATTTTCAAGTTGAGCCAATATCAAATTACACTCAGCTTTTGCAGATAGCCATACAACCACTTTAGGTCTTTGCTAACAACCATCACAAAGAGTAAGCAAAAAATAAAGAAGTCAAGTGTCTGAAACCATTTTCTTCATGCAGAAACATCTTGAGTTTCCTCTGGCAAACTCTTAAATCTCTCTCTTAATGCTCCTTGCCCAATTTCAGGGTGTGTGATAACCTTGAAACCCTTGGTGGACATGTTCAGTACCTGTAACAAAAGGGCAAAAAGATTGTGTTATGAACAATATAAAATAAGTCAGATAATAAATAGGATGATTATTAATAGTATCTTTTTGAGACAGGGTCTCTCTCTATCACCAAGGCTAAAGTGCAGTGGTGTGATCTCAACTCACTGCACTTAGGTCTGGCTAATTTTTTGGTAGAGATGGGGTTTTACCATGTTGGCCAAGCTGGCCTCGAACTCCTAATCTCAAGTGATTCACCCACTGCAGCAATGCTGGGATTACAGGCATGAGCCACCTTGCTGGGCCATGAATAGTATTAATACTATTAATTGTGTGCATAAACCTCTGATCGAGCCCCTGTTGTATAATATGCTACCACTGAGAAATTGAGGGACGCCAAAGATTGCCACCAAACAAAAAGTCTAATTTGAGACTAGCTATTCAGCAATAGGAAAGCCCAATTGGCCATCTTATCCATGCTATATCATTGACAGCAAGGTTTAAAAAAAATGTTTAGGAACAATTGGGCATGGTGAGGAATATTGTAAAATATATATTGTAAAATTATGCAGCCATGAAAAACTAATAAGGGAGTTCTTCATGCACTGATATGAAAATATCTCAAAAGCATAATATTTAAAGAAAAAATTAAGATACAAAACAATATGGAAAATATATAATCATTTCAGTTTTTAAAAACCAGGATGGGGGAAATTACGAATGCATTTGGATTGTATTTACACAAAATATCACTGAAAGGATAGCCTTGCATACCTACAGGGAGAACTGGGTGGCTAGGGGAAGGGGTGGGAGAGAGGTTTTTTATTGTATAATTGTTTGTGTATTTTAAGTTTTACAAATATTCCTCAATTAGCAATCAGTAAGAAACAGAGACTGAGAGCAACATCAGTGCCATTTCTGACATTAATAAGGACTCTAAAGTCTTTAGTTACCCTCAATAAAAGAACAAAAAATAAGCATCTACTTTGATCCAAGAATTCTCCAGCTAGAAATTTTCCTTATAGATACAGACATAATCCAAAATACAAAATCCATGATATTAATGGGAAAAAACTTGAGAAAACCTAAAAGTTCATGAATAATCAGTTGCTATGTAAATTGCGGTAGATCACCAATCTACCAAGTATAATTGACAAGAAGCAGAGAGTACCTGTGAATTGAAAAGATCCTCTGGCAATGAGCTGCATTCTTGAATATAATATTTCCACTTGACAAATGAGGATTCTTAGACCTTTCCTACTTTGTGAGTTATTGAGTCCAAGTTGACCCACCCCAAAACAGGATATCAAGCCAGAGAATCACAAGGCCTCCATAGGTCATGTTTCAAAAAGAGCCCAGCAGCAGTCTAATAGCTGCTTTTCAAACAGTGTGCCTGGTAACCATGTCATGGAAGTAACCTGCCCCCTCTTTGCCAGATGTCCCAATTGGCAATATCATCAATCACAGAGACTTGTGATTTATGGGGATAATCAGAGTTTTGGAGTCCCAGAGGTACTAATACTCTACTCCAATTGAGAAAATTTCCTCTGACATTTATGGTGTAGGTAAATACAAGCATATGATATATGTATATATATATACATATATATGTATATCTATCATTTCCTACCATACATTTATATGTAGAAGCAACAAAAACTGTATATTAAATTGGCCCAAAGGAACCACCACAAGATTATGCTACTTTTCCTGCCTATTATGAACCTTGCCCAAACCCCATCAACTGAATTTGGTGGCCCCCTCCTCCCAAAGGATGGGCAGGAGATTGACTTGGGCTCCAATATCCATCAGAATCATAAAAGTTCAAGGCCCTCATTGCTCCAGTCCCTCAGCATTCTTGGGACTGAATGGCCTTTGGTCCCCCTTATGGACTGGGAGACCTCAGCCCCACCCCTAGTCACCTTCCTCTTTAACCCAGCTGAGCTCAGTGTAGAAGGGGAGAAAGGGATTAGGGGACACAGAGGGACAGTGTGGCTTTGTGCTAATAAACAAGGCACATTCACTTTCAGTGTCAAATGCTATAGTACCTGCTTGCTGCTTGTTCAAATGAACTTCTATCCTTTTGTTTTACCCAAAGAAAACAACAGCAGGGTTATCATTACTGACACTATCTATTTCAGTTTAGGGATTCCTCATCCATCTCATTAAAATTCCCCTAGGTGAGGAGAGGATCCAAGATGGCTGAATAGGAACAACTCTGGAGTGTAATTCTCAGCGAGAATGTAAAGGGTGAGTGATTACATCTCCAAATGAGTTTTTACTGCCCACAGACCAGGAGATTTCCAGGCAGAAAAGTGCCACAAGTTTCCAGCATGGCTGTTTCAGCTGGAGCAACAGGTCTCTGCACCAAAACTCACACAAATCTGGGCAGCCATTTCAACTGGCACCTGGAATGCCTGAGAGACAGAGCTGCCCATTTAACTGAAAAAAAGGGGGCTGAAACAGAGAGACAGGTGAACTGGCTCAGCAGGTCCCACCCCAACAAAGACCAGCAATCTGAAACGCTCTGGATTGAGTTTCACAGCAAGCACACCTGAACCCAGGATGGTACAGCTCTGTGGGCGGAAGGGCGTCTACCATTACTGAGGCAGTCCACCATTACCAAGGCAGTCCACCATTACAGAGCCAGACCACCATTAACGAGGCAATTCTAACTATACCTCTATAAACAAAACTGCAAGGAAGTTCATACAGCAGCTGGACAGGGCCCAAGGCAGCTCATCAATGCCTCTGCTGGCAGACTGTGACTAGGCTACCTCCTCACTGGATAAGGCATCTCTGAAAAAAAGGCAGCAGCACATCAGGAACTGATATATAAAGCCCCACCTTCCCAGGACAGAGCAACTGGGAAAAAAGACAGTTATGAGTTCTGCTGCAGCAGACTTAAATGTACCTGCCCGGCAGCTCTGAACAGAGCAACGGAGCTCACAGCTCAGCACTTGAGCTACTATAAGGGACAGACTGTCTCCTCAGGCAGCTCCCTGACCCCCATATATCCAAAGAGACACCTCATAAAGGAGAGCTCAGGCTGACATTTGGAGGGTATTCTTCTGGAACAAAGGTAACAGAAGAAGAAATTGGCAGCAACCCTTACTGTTCTGCAGCCACCACGGGTGATCCCCAGGCAAGCAGGTTCTGGAGTCGACCTCCAGCAGTCCTACAGCAGAGAGGCCAGAGTGTTAGAAGAATCACTAAAAAAAAGAAAGAAAGAACTTCATCATCAACAAAAAGGATGTCCAATCAGAGACCCCATCCGAAAGTCACCAACTACAAAGACCACAGGTAGATAAATCCACAAAGATGGGAAGAAACCAGTGCAAAAAGGATGAAAACACCAAAAACCAGAATGCCTCTCCTCCTCCAAGGGATCACAACTCCTCACCTGCTATGGAACAGAGCTGGATGGAGAATGAATCTGATGAATTAACAGAAACAGACTTCAGAAGGTGGGTAATAACAAACATCTCTGAGCTAAAAGAACATGTTCTAACCCAATGCAAAGAAACTAAGAACCTTGAAAAAAGGTTAGACGAAATACTAATGAGAATAAACAGCTTAGAGAAGAATATAAATGAACTAACGGAGCTGAAAAACACAACACGAGAACTTCATGAAGCATACACAAGTTTCAATAGCCAAATTGACCAAGCAGAAGAAAGGATATCAGAGATTGAAGATCAACTCAATGAAATAAAGTGAGAAGGCAAGATTAGAGAAAAAGGAGTGAAAAAAAATGAACAAAGCCTCCAAGAAATATGAAATTATGTGAAAAGACCTACTCTACATTTGATAGGTGTACCTGAATGTGACAGAGAGAATGAATCCAAGCTGAAAAACACTCTTCAGGATATTATCCAGGAGAATTTCCCCAACCTTGCAAGGCAGGCCAACATTCAAGTCCAGGAAACACAGAGAATGCCACAAAGTTATTCCTCAAGAAGAGCAACCCCAAGGCACATACTCTTCAGATTCACCAGGGTTGGAAAAAATGCTAAGGGCAGCCAGAGAGAAAGGTCGTGTTACCCACAAAGGGAAGCCCATCACACTCACAGCAGATCTCTCAGCAGAAAATCTACAAGCCAGAGAGAGTGGGGGCCAATATCCAACATCTTTAAAGAAAAGAACTTTCAACCTAGAATTTCATATTCAGCCAAACTAAGTTTCATAAGTGAAGGAGAAATAAAATCTTGTACAAACAAGCAATTGCTCAGAGATTTTGTCACCACCAGGCCTGCCTTACAAGAGCTCCTGTAAGAAGGACTAAGCATAGAAAGGAACAACCAGTACCAGCCACTCCAAAAACATACCAAATTGTAAAGAGCTTTGACACAATGAAGAAACTGCGTCAACTAATGGGCAAAACGACCAGCTAGAATCAAAACGGTAAGATCAAATTCACACATAACAATATTAACCTTAAATGTAAATGGGCTAAATGCCCCAGTCAAAAGACACAGACCCGCTAATTGGATAAAAAACAATGATCCATTGGTGTGCTGTATTCAGGAAACCCATCTCACATGCAAGGATACATATAGGCTCAAAATAAAGGGATGGAGGAAGATTTACCAAGCAAATGGAGAGCAAAAAAAAGCAGGAGTTGCAATCCTTGTCTCTGATGAAATGGACTTTAAACCAACAAAGATCAAAAGAGACAAAGAAGGGCATTACATAATGGTAAAAAGATCAATGCAACAAGAAGAGCTAATGATCCTAAATATATACACACCCAATACAGAAGCACCCAGATAAATAAAGCAAGTTCTTAATGACCTACAAAGAGACTTAGACTCCCACACAATAATAGTGGGAGACATTAACACTCCACTGTCAATATTAGATCAACAAGACAGAAAATTAACAAGGATATCCAGGACTTGAACTCAGATCTGGACAGAGCAAACCTAATAGACATTTACAGAACTCTCCACCCAAAATCCACAGAATATACATTCTTCTCAGCACCACATCACACCCACTCTAAAACTGACCACATAATTGGAAGTAAATCACTCCTCAGCAAAGGCAAAAGAATGGAAATCATAACAAACAGTCTCTCAGACCACAGTACAAGCAAATTAGAACTCAGGATTAAGAAACTAACTCAGAACCACACAACTTCATGGAAACTGAACAACTAGCTCTTGAACGTTGACTGGATAAACAATGAAATGAAGGCAGAAATAAAGATGTTCTTCGAACCAATGAGAACAAAAATACAACTACCAGAATCTCAGGGACACATTTAAAACAGTGTCTAGAGGAAAATTTATAGCAATAAATGCCCACATGAGAAGCAAGGAAAGATCTAAAATTGACACTCTATCATCAAAATTGAAAGAGCTAGAGAAGCAAGATCAAAAAAATTCAAAAGCTAGCAGAAGACAAGAAATAAATAAGATCAGAGCAGAATTGAAGGAGGTAGAGACACAAAAAAAACCTTCAAAAAATCAATAATTCCAGGAGCTAGTTTTTTGAAAAGATCAACAAAATAGACCACTAGCCAGATTAATAAAAAAGAGAGAAGAATCAAATAGATGCAATAAAAAACGATAAAGGGGATGTCACCACAGATTCCACAGAAATACAAACTACTATCAGAGATTACTACAAACAACTCTATGCACATAAACCAGTAAACCTGGAAGAAATGGATAAATTCCTGTACACTTGCACCCTCCCAAGCCTAAATCAGGAAGAAGTCAAAACCCTGAATAGACCAATAACAAGGGCTGAAGTTGAGACAGCAATTATTTGCCTACCAACCAAAAAAAGCCCAGGTCCAGTTGGGTTCACAGCTGAATTC